>KB445806.1:422724-548697 GCA_000320605.2 Gelatoporia subvermispora B
CCTTCCTGTCGCTTCTAGACTCCTTCTAGACCTAGCTATGCCTAGCCAGACCTAGACTGGGACATGTGACTCTGGGACACCTGCACATGTGCGCCTGCTATGTCATGTGACTGGCCTGGAGCCACGCAGGCAGCCACTACCAGCTAACTCGTCACTGTTCTGAGAATGGAACACACACTGCCTGCCACTGTTCTAGCACTGGTTAAGTGCTTAGCTTTAAAAAACTGTGACACGCAACAACCTCGAAATGCATCCTGGAAACGGGCCAGAAATACTCACTGTGAATTCCCCTATTGTTAGCAAGGGCAGATTGGGTGTCAGTGAGTCTAGCGATAGCCTGGATAGAGTGAGCAAGTGCAATAAGTGTGGGAGTCTTCAGAGGAGGCCTAAGAGGAAGGGTCCTGGATGGGCTGTTCACCCAGAGGCGGAGGGACCCCAGAGCCTTCAGAAGGATCCTAGGTGGCAAATAGAAGCGAAGTATCTATGTAAAAATTAAAACGGCTAACAGAACCTAAGTAGACATTGCGAGAGTTCGAATATTGAAGTTCTCCAGATCGGGAAGGGAGTTGCCTAGAAAAGCAAGTCTCATGAACAGATCGACTTGTTTTGAGGCAAAGTCAAACTGTAAGGGTCGTGGGAGCAGGGCGAGTGTGAGAATGCTGAGCAAGCGATAAGATGGATTGCAGGTCAATCGTGATCACTAGTAAGGTCTTGCAGAAGGAAGCAGGATGAATTAGAGCAAGCTAAAGTAGTAGATAGAGTAGAAGTAATGTAGTGAATATACTGGTGTTGACTCTGTGACAATTTGGTGAGTGTTCTCACAGTCTTAAATACATAAAGGTAAATAGAAGGACTCAGGAATCATGAGCTAAGTAAGTAAGATATAAGTGAAAGTCCGTCTTGGGAAAATGAGTACCGGAGGAGGAAAAGGTCATCTAGCGAGCATTCGTGTTTGAGCCAGTGGATGTTGGTCAGCTTGGCATGAAAGACAGTTAGTGTGTGCAGGTGCGAGTCAATGAATTGACAGATTACTTGAGTAGGTAATTTGCGAGGGCGTGACCATGACAGCTACCCATCCTTGATGGTTGGCTAGTGGTCTCTCAGGACATCGGTATCAACCCAGGCACACTGCCAACTCAGAAGTGAACTCACACCCTAGTCATTGTCTGGTGCATTGTAGCACCTCTATGGCTACAGTGTAATCAGCATATCTGTACCGGGGCACACCATGTATTTAGCTCTTGTCCATGAGGGCTGCATAGTCTGCAATGGGCCCTTGACTCTTAGTGTAGGTGGCACTAGAAGAAGCCCATTCCACATCTCAAAGACCGGGATTGTAAGTATGCCCTGAGGATTCCCAAAAACAGAGAAATATAACCTTTATAACCAAGCTTTATAGATGGTCCGAGGGTTTCCGAAGTCGGGCAAGTGCAGCATATCTTGTTTCGCACAGTTTCAAAAGATCAGAGTCTCGGATGCAATGCGATGACATCATAACATTAGATTTTACTGCGGAGATTAGCACAGAATTTCTCCTTCCAGGAACCTGTCCACTTCGTTTCCAGGAATTTGTATGTATCTGCCTTTGATATGACTGCTCTGCACATACCAACAAAATGATACCAAACTGATGCTATCACAATGCCAGTCCAGGAGATGACCGCTACGGAACGACTACAACTGTGTCGGATTTTGTTTTGTAAAAGACAGCCAGGTATAGCCTGTCAGTCACGAGTTCTCACGCGGTGCATCCGCGTCCGCGTCTGAGGTTTGTGCACTATCATGCTCCTCCGCGTCGGTGCCATTCTGCTGTTGTGTTCGCTCAAATGGGTTGTAGATGATAGATTCGAGGTGCGCGAGGGCCGCCTAGAGAAGGATAGGGTGAGGGTGGGTTCTAGTACGGCGCATAGCGGCTATTGTTGAGGAAATCGCTGCGCACCCTCCCGACTTCGCTAAGCTCCGCGGCCTCGTCGCCGGTGAAGGTCTCCAAGCCTGCATCGTCTGCGTCGAGGAAGGCGTCGTCCATGTCGTCCGAGAGAGACGCGGGGTCGGGGTGCAATGACGCGCAGAGCGAGAGGCTCTCGAAGATAGGCTCGACTGAGAATGATACGCGTAAGTGAGACGGACACATTGTAGAGGAGGCAAGAGCGAAGAGCGAGGACGTACGGGCTGATGCGTCGGTGGGGACGATGGAGAGCTCCTGCAGGCTCGCCTCAACGTCTGCGTCTGCGTCCGCATCCGCATCCTCCATCGCGGCCGCGTTCTCGTCGAGCTGGCAGTATATAGATGGCCCGCTCTCCGCGCGGGAGATGGCGTGAAGGGTGATGCATGGGTACGAGACCTGGAACCCACGGCCGGTCGAGGACATGAACACCAGGACGCTGGATGGAAGACATCAGCATGCTGAGTGCCATCGGAGCACCATCAACGCGTCGGCGCACCTCTCAATCACGTAGAGCGTGCCGGATGCGCAATCCTCGGCAGAGAGGCCCTCGACGGACGGCTCGAGCGTGACCGAGACATTTTCTTCCTTGTGGCGCAGGACGGGTGGGATGTCGTTGAAGGACGCGGGGGTGGACGCGACCGCCTGGCGATGCTCGTCAGGGGTGATGAAGGTAGGAACTGCAGAGATGAGGATGACCGGCGCCATGTCGATTGTGGAGAAGAGTAAGAGCAAATGAGGGCGACATTCGGACTTGGTTCACGGCGAGCTCGTGTTTGTCCGCGGCCCGAGGCAAGCGCACCGCCCGCAGCAACTCCTACTCTCTCCCCTCCTCCCCTAGGCGACCTCTCGTCCGTCCACGACAGCATCTAACCACTCGCATCGTTATCTGAACACACACTACTCTGGAAAGTTCAATCTCTGCTCGTACTGACCATGCCGATGCCCTCTGACCCACAAACTGCCGCCCTTCTGGCCCACGTCCTCTCCCAGACCCAGCAGAACATCTCCTTCCTCGCCTCCCAGGGCCACATATCCCACGCAGATGCCGCAGACATCCAACGACGACTCGCCGCCGCCGAGAACAACAGCTCTCCCGTCGAGGCGAGCTTCCGTAATATGAGCCTCAGCCCGCCCGTCGCCGAGCCCGCACCCGCACCCGCCCCGCCTGCTCCCTTCCAGCGCAACATCCCGCCTCCACCAGCCCGTACGCAACGAGCACGGGCGCTGTGGGCATACAACGAGGACGGACGGGTACGCGCTCCGAGCTGACAGCGTCCAGCAGAGCTGACCTTACACAGGAGTCAAACGACCTTTCCTTCGGTGCGGGGGAGATTATCGACATCGTCGAGGAGACGAACGCAGACTGGTGGACGGGCCGTGTCCGGGGCAGGCAAGGCCTCTTCCCCTCGAACTACGTCGAGAAGCTCTCCACCGCCGCATCTCCTCCGCCCCCTGCCGCGCCCATGCCGCCCATGATGCCTGCCGCACCGATGCAGCCGATGCCCCCACCGGCGAGCTACTACTCGCCGCCGCCAGAGAAGTCTATGTACGCGCCGCAGTACGGCGGGATGCCGCCCCCGCCGCCGCCAGCGCCCGTGCAGATGGCCCCGCAGACCGTCGTGGTTGAGCAGGCGCCCCCGCCTGAGCAGCCCAAGAAGCACCGTTTCGGAAAGCTCGGAAGCACGGTGAGTGAGATGGCGCGCATTTTGACGAGACTGTTGCTGACAGACGAATTCTCACGTGCCGGAAGATGGCAACGTCTGCTGCGGGCGGTTTTGGTTTCGGAGCTGGTACGTGCGACAGTTCCCGTGGCAGTGCGTGTGCTGACCGACTCTGCGTTCTACCCGACACCCTATGTGTCTACAGGAGCCGCGGTTGGCAGCGATCTCATCAACTCGATATTCTGAGCCTGAGCGGTTCATGCTACGGGTGTTTGCTTGCTTTGGAGCTGGGCCGGAGAGTGGTTCTATACATAGGTATCGTGCTTCGCCTGCGCGTTTGACTAATACATCCGGAGCATTTTGTGCAGCGCTTGCGTCATCCTTCGACCGTTCCGAAATCATTCTTAGCAGTACGCGCTCCAGGATGTCGGCATCATCGACGTTGTTCGGCAAGTGCTGTTCGCAGGGAACCCGGCGCGCTGATATCTCAACCAGCGCACCCGCGATGTACGCCAGAACCATCAAGTCTCGCTAGTGTTGTCACGACAGGAAGCATTCTTTCTGGTGCCTGACTACTTGAGCCACCCCGAGAGACCTGTTGGCTACACATGGGACCCATCTGCTCGTACGGATGACAGTGCTTGTGCTGCAACTGTGCTTCTCGATCCCCCAGATAAGATAAGTTTCGGAGGACTGCCTCGCTGGTCAGCGGCGACTTCGTCTCACAGCCATCTCGCGTGTGAGACGCGCCGCGATTTGATTACGAGCTGTGCACTTCTGCGAGACGCGCGTAACCCGCGAAACTCGGGCTTTGCGGTCAGCGCACATTGCCAGCTCGCCCGCCCTCTCGTGCGCCAGTCTGTCAAGCCGTATCTTTTTTCTTAGGGGCGCACAGGTGGCTGTACGTTATGTGCGAGTGCACCCGTTCGGGCGGTTTCCGATTGCGCTTGTGATCGAGGGCGAGAGTGCCTCCGCGGCTTTCTCGGCAAGCTGAGTGCAGCCCGGCGGCTCGCTGTGTCCCGCATCCCAGCGCACCCTACGAGGACTGTGGCTATGAGCTGCGACCTGCTGCGACCGCCACCCCTTACCACTATCGCGCGCCGTCCCCGCGCTACGCCCGTCTGAACACCGCGCATATGGCGGCGTGCACAAAGTGAACCTCGGATGAAGTTGGGAGCCTCGAGCGCGCGCGCTCGGGTACGCGCAAGCGCAGCACATTGTCTGTGGGCGCGTCGGTGCGTGCTCTGGGCAGGCGGAGTTTACGTTCGCGCAGAAACGTGCTGTGATGGTATCAAGGAGCTGGCGCGCGGATTGGTTGTGGGCGGGCGGGAGGATCTGCGAGGCTGCGTCGCGCCTTCCCACGGCCCCGTTTTGGGCTAGTATGTACAGCCCGCGGGAGAGCGAGCCACTAGGGTGTAGCGAGAGGCGTGCCTCGCGTGCCCCTGAGACGCGACCATCCTCCGGAGTGACCGACTTGCGCGAATGGAGGGGCGCATTGTCGCGTTTCATGTCTCGGTCCCTGTTTACTCGCCGGGCGCGCTGCATTGCCTTACTTGGCGTGATGCATTATAAGAGCACGGGCGAGGGGAGCGGGAATGCACCTTTTTTGTGTGTTCAGGCTCCCCTTCTCTTTCCTCGTGTACCTCTAGCTGCTTTTAATTCGAGCCGGTCACAATGATATTCTCGAAGACTTCCCTTCTAGCCTCGCTATTTTTCGGCGCATACGCCCTCGCGGAGGGCGCGGCCGACTCGGGCGACGCCCAGCTCGTCGCACAGTTGCGCGACGCGGCCACAGCCGTAAACCGGCTCAACCTCCTGCAAGATGGCGACGTGAGTCGCTATTTCACGCGTCCCTTCGTGAAAACATATCTGACTTGTGACTTTCTGCAGTTCGTGTTCAATTTTCTGAACGCGACAACCGGCGTCACGACCGGCGCTGCAGGGCACACCGTCGCGGCGTCCTCGTCCAACTTCCCTGCGCTCATTAACAATGGCGTCGCGATGACCGTCGGATTTCTTGGGCCCTGCGGTCTCAACAGCCCACACATACACAACCGCGCGACAGAGTTCAACTACATCGTCTCCGGGAACGTCTCCGGGGGTTTCCTCTCCGAGAACGGCGCGCGGTTCATCTTCAACGAGCTCCAGCCTGGCCAGGCGACGATCTTCCCGAAGGGCGTGATTCACTTCGAAGTCAACAATGGCTGTGGTGGGTACCGAGTCGGCTCGTCGTCGTAATGCGATACTGACCCGACCTGTAGACGACGCACTGTTCGTCGCAGTTTTCAATGACGAGGACCCCGGTGTCGACCAAGTAGCGCAGCGATGTGAGTTCGACATCGTTTCATCCCCGGTGCCTCTGTTCTGACAAGCCTGCGCGCAGTTTTCGGTCTCCCGCCAGACGTCGTGTCTGCCTCTCTTGGGGATATCGGCGTCCAAAATGTCGCAAACCTCAATGCCAAGGTAAATTCTCCTTCACCCCTACCCCCCGTACTCCGCAAATAACTCATCCGCCGCCTCTAGATTCCCGACAACATCGTTTTCGGTACACAAGAATGCATCCAGCGTTGCGGCCTCAACGGGACCAACAACCAGCCTACCGCACAGCAGCAGCCCCGCGTCTCCGCCAACGCGCTCCCCTCCGGCTACTCCGCGCCATCCGCCGCGCCCACGCCCTCGCCCGTCGCGCTCTCCGGAGACCTCTCCGGCGCCTCCTCCTCCAACTCCTCCAACTCCGGCTCCAGCAGCGGGCTGAGCACCGTCGAGATCGCGCTCATCGCCGTCGTCGGCGTGCTCGTCGCGGGCTACATCATCCTCGGCATCGTCCTCCTCATGCGCCGCCGGAAGACCGGCCCGACGGGCAAGTACTCGCGTCCCGGCGCGCAGTTCGCACCGCAGGGCGCCGCGTTTGAGGCGGAGAAGGCGGGCCCGCCGATGCCGTTTGAGTCGTTCCGCCCGTCGGTCGAGGGCCACGGGGACTACCCCTCGACGCCGTACGACCCTCCTGCGGGCTCGGCGTGAGACTTCGAAAGTATTTTTGTAGAGTAGAAGGGACTGTATATCGGACTGTTGTGCTCTGTGTGTTGCATCTATATATCGAATATCACGAAATTTGACGACCATGATCTCTTTCGATGTGTTGATCTGTGCACTGTGAACTACACCCCAAGAATGGCCGTGACAGTATATCCAACCGTCATTCTCTCTTCGCAGGCCCTATATCTCACATCGAAATTGAGCACAGATGGTTGTCATCAGCTTTTTGATACCTCACTTAATCAAGCTCTTCTGCGGAGATCTTGAAATGCAAGTGGATTATAATGGAGTAGACAAAAAAAAACACATCGTGACAGTACATCATAGCAGGACATTCTCCGACAGAACCCAGAGCGGACGTTACAGTGTAATCTATCTCACTTCGCCTTGAAGCCTTCCGTGACCCACGAACCCGAGAGTGATCTCGGCGTCGGTGAGCCCGGTGAGTCTTTCCTCCCTAGGTCAAATGGGATGGGCAACCCCTTCGGCGGTGTCATCGACACGACATTCGGGAGCGGGCCCCAGTCAAAGCTCGCTGGCGGAGGCGGAGACGTCACCGATGGGGCCTTCTTGATCGGCGGCGCGCTCTGATGTTTTTTCACTCGCAGCCGCGAGCCGTGAACGGGGCCCAGCGGCGGGGACGGGGATGCCGGGATGTCGAACGGGGGGAGCGTCCACCCGGGGTCGGCTGCAAACGCGGGGGCCGCCATCTGGGGGGTCGGCACGAGACCGAACAGGTCCGGCGGTGCGTGCTCGGGGTCTGCCTTGAGCGATGCGCTAAACTCCCCGAGCGTGCGCGTTGACGGCGCGTCGACGGCCTGCATGTTGATCAGGGGCTCCCGCCGCGCGGCGAGTAACACGTCCTTGAGCTTGCGCGCGGCGCGCTCCGCGTTCAACGCGGCGGCGGTGGACACTGCGACGGGCGGGGTGACCTCGTACAGACCCGATAGCTTATCCGGCAGCCGTGCGTCACGCGTAGGCGTGCCTTTCCGCGGTGTGTCGAGACGTATCTTCGCGATGCGGTGCGTGAGTTCGGAGATCTTGTCGGCCTCTTGGTCAATAGCGAGGTCGATGTTGCGATAAGTACGGTTGATTGTATCTAGCGATGGTGGTCTGCAGAATAATCATCAGTGGGTTAGGTTCACTCTTGCCACATTGTGAGCCGAGACGCACTTGACTTGTGCTTTGCCGCTCTTCATCTCTTTGAGCTTTTTCTTAGAAGATTGTATGTGGTCTTCGAGCTGCTGGACTCGGTCGCGGATAGACTAAATTACGATTATGGGCAGGATCCCAGACAATGAAGTGAAATGCATACCCGGATCTCTCTCCGCAACTGATTCTGAGTTTCGAGATGCTCTGGGCCGAGGGTTCGCGTCTTTAGCATCTTCGCAAATTCATCATCTTGCGATGCTTTGCTGAAGCGCACAATCTCCTCTTTTCGTATCGTCGCTGCGCTTCATGTCAATGCATGCCCAAGCGTAAAAGATATGAGTGACACGCAAAGATGTACCTTTGAGAAGGTCGCTCTCGAGAACGTGAATGACAGGTATGTACGACTGTCGCTGGGCCTTGGTCTGCTCAATTTCCTTCTCGACCGCTTTGATTGCTTGTGTAAATTGCGCCGCATCCGCGATAGCCCATTTGTCCGCATCGCCAAGGTCTGCTGTCGTTCGCTTGCCACCGCTGGGCCGACTCAGTGCCTCGCGCTTGCGGCCTGCTTCCGTCGCTGCTGTGCGGATCTATATCACGAGCATAAGCTTCAGTATATATATCAACTTTGGGAACGCACCTCTTGTAGTTCCACGTCCATCGCTGTTACGAGGAGTACACACTCTTTTTGCATGCCCTCGGCCATCGCCGCCAGACTAGCCTTCAGCTCTTGCGCACGATCGACCGGCTTCGCAGGTACCCCAGCGGTGGGACCGACAGGCTGCGCAGGCCCAAACGAACTCTGCGTGGATACCGCTGGTGCTTTGCCCTTGTCTGGCGAGCCTATACCCCAGTTAAACGCACCTCCGGCAGACGTCGATGGGGTAGGCGTCGTGAACGAGGGTTTTGCTCCGAGTAAGCCTTGAGCTTGAGGAGGACTAGGACTCGGCTTGATGGCAGCGAACAAACTACCGGACTGCGGAGGTGTCGACGGCGGCGAGCTCGGGAAGCCGAAAGGTGAGGTAGGTGCAGACGACGAGCCTGCCGCTGGGCTGGGTGCTGGCAGACTGAACGCTGGAACCTTGAATGGTGCGGGCATGGGAGGTGGCACCTGACCCAGCGCCGCGAAGGGGGAAGGCTTGAGAGATAGCTTCGGTGCATTTGTCTGCGCGTCGGCCTTCGTGTCAAATGTAGGCGTTGGTGTTACAGGTGGAGGCGTCAAGAACGGAGACGGTGTTGGCGTTGGAAGCTTGAGCGTCGCCTCGGGAAGAGGGGTCGCTGACAACCTAGCGCGCTTGGCGGTATCGTCATCGTCTTCATTATTGATTGGTGCTGCGGCCAAAGGAGAGCTGCGCGCAGGTCGAGTTGAGGGCCGTCCTAGACCCAAGCCAGCTTGTAGCGAGGTCGACGCTGGGACAGGTTCGGGAGCCGCTATCTTTACAGGCGACCCTGGAGGTGTCGTGGTTACTAGTTCGCCGGTCGAGATCTGGGGAATCCCTAGCTGCGGCTCTTCTTTGGCCTTCTCCTTTCCTGACGGCGACGCTTCTGGTGTCGGAGTTGCCGGTAGTGGAATCTGAGCTGGCTCGTCTACAGCTTCGGGGTACTCGCGTTCTTCCTCTGCATGCCCGCCTTCCACCTCCTCGCCAGAGTCTGAGAACGACTCAGAGAGGAATGAGCGTACATCGTGTTCGTCCTCTTCGGGATCACGCTCCTCATCTGATCCTTCCTCATCTGATGCCTCGGGCGATGCAGGAGTTCTGGGCAGAGCGCGGTCATCTGCACGGTTTCAGACATACTCAGGAACTATTCACAACACGTATAAATGGACTGACCTTTCTCCCCCTTGATCTTAGGCGTCTCTGGCGGCTTGCTGAAGACGGAAACAGGCCGAGGGAGCTGCGAGAATGCGGATACCGGCCCCGACGGCCCCACAGGCGCCTTGCCCTCCTGCGGCTTTACAGGCACGATTGCCTTTGCGTTGGGCTCTGCCTTCACAACCGCCTTGCCCTCATCCTTCTTCTCCTCGCCCCCTTTCTGTCTCAGGAGCTCACCGAACGACTTCCCGGGCGTAGCCGCAGCGCCAAACGCGCTCGTCGTCCCGCTGAACGCTGCGAACCCGCCCGATGCAGGCGCGCCAGGCATGGCGGGCTTCGCTTCAGCAATGGGCGCGCCAAAAGCGGAGGGCTTTGCGCCCAGTGCGGACGACGCGCCAAAGACGGGTTTCCCGCCCAGCGCAGACGGCGCGCCAAAGACGGGCTTAGACGCGTCGGCGCCCTGCGGCGGCGTGGACGGCGGGGTTGTCGTTGCTGCAGCTGACTTTCCGAAAGCGGACACGGGAGCGGCATCGGTCTTCCCCGTAGCGGCAACCTTGAAGAAAGGTGACGAGTTGGTGTCGATCTTGTTCCCGAACGCGCCGAAGCCGGACTGGACCTGCCCAAAACCGAACGGGGACGCCTTCAGGCCGCCGAATGCGCCGCCCGACGGCGCAGGCGCTTGAGACATGAAGGGTGAGGGAGTGGCTGGCGTAGCCGGTGCGCCGAACGCTGATGATGACGGCGCCGCCGGAGGCGTTGCGGGTGTTGTAGATGCTGCGGGGGCCGGAATAACTGCAGGAGGAGTAGCAGGGACAGCAGCAGTACTAGTAGGCACAACGGTATTGCTAGACTTGGGCGCAGGCTCAGCCTGTCTCGGAGTTGCTGCTGGCGAGGTGATTGCAGGTTGGCCAAAAGCAGACTTCGGAGCCTCCACTTCCTTCTTTTCCGGCTGCGCTGCTGCCCAGACTGGCTTCGCGGGCGTGGCACCGCCGCTCTGAAGCGCGCTCCCAAACGACGTCGGGCCTGCCTGCGCAAACGCACTGAAGCCCCCTCCGCTCGAGCTCGAGAACGCACTTGCAGGCTTTGTTGTAGCCGCCGCGCCGAACCCTGATTGACCGAACGCAGACTGTCCAAATGCAGGCTTTCCAAAGGCGGGCTGACCGAACGCAGGTTGGCCAAACGCAGACGTCGATGGCGAAGACGCAGGAGTCGTCGAGCCGAATCCAGATTGTCCAAACGCAGGCTGCCCGAACGCGGGCTTCCCAAACGCAGGCTGGCCAAATGCCGGCGTGCCAAAGGCTGAAGCCGGCTTCGTCTCCGTCTTGCTCGCATCTTGACCCTGCGCCGGGGCACCGCCAAATGCAGACGTCGTCGAGCCCGACGTACTCGCCCCAGTACCGAAAGGCGACGGCCCCTGGTTCGCAAATGCGCCGAAGCCGGTCGCAGGCCTCAACAGGCTCCCGCCCGAACTAGACGCGGACGCGCCGCCAAACGCAGACGGCTGGCTCGGGCTTCCCGCGGGCGTCATGCTCGACTGCCCAAAGATACCTCCGCCAAATGCCGAGTTGGGCTTGTCCGACGGCGCACCACCGAGGCCTCCCAGCCCGCCAAGGGACAGTCCACCCACCGCGTCGTCCGCCATCGCGTCATCTGCCGACGGCACGGCTGCAATCTGCGGTGGCTGTGCGGGGGCGAGGGTCGCCGTCGAGGTCGAGGCGGACGACGTGGACTCGGTCGCCATCGCATCCTCCGACACAGACTGCGCGATCTGCGCGGGCGCAGCGGGTGGGCGCACGCCGAAGCCGAAGCCCGACTGCCCAAACGTGGCTGTCGACCCGGCGAATGCGCCGAACCCGCCTGACACGGGCGCGGGTGGGCTTGTGGCGGATTGTGGTGCGCCAAAGGCCGATTGACCGAACGCGGGCGGAGAGCGCGCCTGGCTAAACGCGGACTGGCCGAAGGCGCTCGTTGGTGCGGGTTCTGGTTGCATAGCCGCCGGTGGTGATTGTTGCTGCTGTTGCTGCACGGGAGCGGCGACGGTTGTAGCGAGACCGGGCGTGATCATACCTGGATATGCAGCGCCCTGCATGTTGATAATGTGCCAGCCGACAATTGTGCCGTCGCTGGCATACGCGTACATCACTGGTGGCGGCGGGAGGTCAGACTCCTCGCCCGACGGCTGCGTGAAGCGGAACTTGTCCGTCGCAGTCAAGTCGAGATCGAGCCCAAATAGGATGGTGTCGTTCATAACCTTGTCGAGCGGAACAGTCGGAGTAGAGGTCTCTTCAAGGCTGAGATTGTGCCAAGAGTCTTGTGAGTCGCCGAGATTGCCGACCAGGCCAATATCGGAAGATGAGCTGTCGCCAACGAAGATGAGGTACTTCGACGGCGCCCAGCCGCGGAAGACGACCATGAAGGGGGATGGATTCCGCAGGCCCGGGAAGGGGAGGTAGGGGGTATTGACTTTGATGTCCGCGACCTGGTTTGCCTTGCCATCTGTTGCAACGACAAAGTGATTCTGTTCGACATCAGGAGCGAGAGGCCCAGCAGGGACATGGATAGAGTAGAACTCCGAGTTGGAGAGCCATGTGAGGGAGAGAATGGGCTGCCCAGATGCTGTCGGAGGTCCAGGCACGACACTCTTTGGTGTTAATGTGTCGCCAGGTGCATAGGCTGCGATGTCGCCGCTCATGAGGCCCACCGCGAGTTGCTTTCCTTTCGGCGACCACGATACTGGTCAAAGCGGGTAAGGATCACAGTAACGAAACACCGTGTAGACGTACATGATACAGGGGTCTGACTTGGCAGCTGTCCCCGTTTCCACCCAGCTGCTAATCTCGAGCTGTTGATATCCAGGACCTCTATCGCGAGGTCGTCAGAGTTGGTAGTCTCCCTGAGAACGGCGACAAGCTCCGGTATATCGCCAGGATTTGGAATTATTTCTCGAATGGGCGTAGACCCCGAGAACGTGTGGATCGGAGAAGGCTCCGCAGTGCCTTTCGCGAGGATGGCTTGCAGGTCGTAGACGAGGATGGCGCCTTGCACGAGGCCGACCACTACACGCGTCTCATTGCACGCAAATTGTACGGACATTGGTGCTGCGGGTAGTTGGAGCGTCCGCCGTCCATGGAAGACGGTATCGCTGTTGTCTGCGGATGCAGACACGAATGCTGTCCGCAAAGCACTCAATGGCGCAAATACAATGCCTGCGGACGGGTAAGAAGGTAGCCAGAAAGGGGCTGGAGGACAGCGTACCATAGCTAGACTCCCCGGTGCGTGTGACTGCTGCGAAGCATCCCTTGGTATTTGCGACGGCAAAGAGGCGAGCCTGACCAGGAAAGACTGCGGAGTCGAGAGGTTGAGGGGAGAGCTTGACGCGTGCTCGTTTGTTGAGCAGTCGTAGAGCAAGAAACTAGACAAGCATTGCATCACAAAACGCGTGCAAAATCAAGATACACAAGACATACGTCTGCATCCTTGTCCTCGGCTTCTTTTGAGACCCTTTGTAGTTGTGGCGGAGCGGGTGGCTGCAATGGACTGACGTTCATGTTGGCCTCCTAGTCCTGTCAGTGGTCAGTGCAGACAGCCGTCTCGTCTTCCGGGAAATCTCCAGCAAGTATGAGAGCCGCTCGATGAGAAAGAATGGATTGAAAGGACGGAGGATGGAGGAGACGATGGGCAGGTGGCTGCGAGTCGAACCGCGAACGGGCGCCTACGCGTTGGGCGGATGATCGTTCCGCTCGTCGCCGCGGGTTGTGTCTTCATCGTCCATCTCGACCCCCGCCTCTGCTTCCTTCTTTCCATCTGTTTGTTTCCCTGACGCTGTTGAGGCTATAGAGTCTATACCTGTGTAGAAGATCTTTGCAACTTGTTCATCTCCGCGTCTCATCAGATATCCGCACCGGCGCCAGCATCCGAGCCGCAGACTCATGCCATGGCCCAGGTGGCAAACCCTAGCCAGTCACGCAGCATCGTCTCCAGACCTTCGAAGCAGGATGTTTTAACACAAGACAGTGCAGACTCGCTTGATAATTTGCGCTCGCACCGCCCTGGTCCGTTTCTACTCCGCGCGCAGCGTTAGCCATCTGTGCCCGCTCTTGACACTTCAGCGGTTACAGGCCATACAAACGTTATGTCCCGCCTCCAAGCTCTCTTCCCTCCAGCATCCCATAACGCCCCGGGGCCCTCGTCGCCCCCCATGTCCGCCCGCGAGAATGCCGCCGCATTCCCCGCGACCCCCAAGAAGCCCCTGAAGCAGCGCGAGTTCCTAAAGGTCCGCATTGTAACATGGAATATGTACGATTCGTTGCCAAAGGTTCAGCCATCTCCACATTATTCTAGATTCTGTTCCATAACTGCGCGCACAGGGTGACCTCTCAGAACTACTTGGTGTAGTCCCACCATATGTGCCCTGCCCAAATCCTGAAGACGGATCCAAGCTCCCCCCTCTATCGCCCGACGCTGCGCATCCGTATCATATTGTCGTTGTGTGCGCCACAATTACGTCTCCATGTGATTGCCGTACTAACAATTATCTCGTAACCAGCGCTGGCCAGGAATGTCCGAGCGCCTCAGGTGAGTGCTGTGTCTCGTTTGTGCGGGCCCTCTTACATTGCGTTGCACAGGAATCCCACGAGCCCTCGGCGCCGGATTTAAGCTGAAAGATAAAGACAAGAGCAAAGATAAAGACAAGGATGACGACAAGGAGAACCGCGATCTCGACAGCATTGACCCCGACCGGCCGCGCTCCCGACAGCGGGAGCGCCCTCACAGCCCGGACGACTTAGGCAAGGACCTAGAGAAGCTCCGGGCCGATGCGTGCTCCAAGGACGACGACGCTCTCGGGACTGGCAAGGCACAGGAGTTCGACGCGCAAGGCCTGCTTACGCGCAGCAATACATCGCATCACGCCGCGCCCGGCTGGTCGTCTATTCTCGAGGACTGGTTCTGCGGACCGCAGCCAAAGCTCCAAAGCACAGGTTTGGCACTTGCGTCAGCCAACGCAGTAAGGTCTAACCTGGACGTGCCTACACCGGTAGCTCCTGGCGAGGTTGAGCCTTGGACAGCGACCGTCGGCCCATATGAACTGCTCGTCAAGGAACGGATGATGGGGCTCTACCTCGCGGTGTTCGTCCTCCGGGACGTGAAGCATCTTGTGAGAGGTAATTTGAGCAGCATACGTAGTTAGTCTCGTAGTGACTGACTTGATCCATTGCTGGTAGGAACATCAAGATCGGCAGTCACGACTGGCCTGATCGGTGGGCGGGTCGGAAATAAGGGCGGTGTCGGAATCAGCCTCAATGTGAACGGAACGACTCTGCTATTCGTGAACGCACACCTTGCAGGTGTGTTGTGGACACATACCTCGCGCACGGTAGTTTGATAACTAACTCTCGCATAGCACACGAGGGGAAGGTGCAGAATCGTCTGTTTGACCTGAACAAGATCAAGGTCAGTCAGCTTCCCTGTCTGTGTTGAAATCAATCATACCAACCCTGACACATCCCAGACTGAGTTGGCTGTTGACGATTTCCTGCAATCTGACGACCCTCGTATGATGGCGGAAGGTTAGACTTTCTACCAAGCTTATGCCCCCTCATCCGACGCTCAACTACTCTAGACATCACTGACAGATTTGACTTCGCGTTCATTCTCGGCGATCTGAACTTCCGTCTGGATATCACGCGACTGCATGCAGACTGGCTAATTGCTCGAAAAGGTGTGTATTCACCGTTACATAAGGCCTGAGATACCCATACTTACCACTGCGTTCACTTTGTAGAATATGCTCAAGCCCTTGCATTCGACCAGCTCCGCAACCTGATGGCTAGCGGCCAGGCGTTCAACGGCTTCTCGGAAGCCTCTATCACCTTTCCTCCAACCTTCAAGTACGACGTCCTGAAGCGCGCGAAGACACGACGGTCAAGGCGATACTCATTCAAGCCTCCATCTGTGCGGCCACAGCACGACAAACCTCTCACAGAGGTCGGGGAAGAGCAGAACCAGGACCGGGCGGAGTCTCAAGTTGCTCAAGAGAATGGCGATGCGGACGAGGGAGACACCAACGACGCCGCGTCGATGGCCTCTTCCGTACGGACGTCCCGGACATCGAATCACTCGCGGTATACTTTCAACCTAGAGGACTACGACGACGATGCAACGTTGTTCTCTGCTTCGCGGGCACGAGGGAGCACGGGCATGCTCAACCACAAATTGTGGGCGGCCGCGGCCGCGCAGAAGGCAAAGTCGCGGTGGCACGCCATCGTCAGCGGGACGAGCCCAGGGAAAGTGCAGGACAAGGTGCACGAGAAGCTCTCGAAGTGGAAGGTGAACTTGAGCAGGCCACCCACACCTGCACCGGAGGGCAAGTTCCCCTCGCGCCCGCCGATCACACCGCTCGTCCCGCGCCATCGAGACCAGGATGCAAGCACGGTGGCGTACTCAAGCAACTCGAACGAACACGACTTACAGTCCGTCAAGGCGCGGCCGAGCTCTAGCCGCTCGGTCAACCCAGATGACATGGATAGTGTCGATCCGGAAGCAAAAGGCGTCTACGACTCATCGCACAAGCAACGGGTTCCGAGTTGGTGCGACCGCATCTTGTGGAAGTCTACGCTGGAGCCCGACTCCGAGTCGGACGAGGACGACCAGGACCACGCGAGCACACACCTCCCGCGTACGCGCATCGGTCAGCTCCTGCACGCGCTGCGTCCGCTCTCGCTGCGCAACCGGCGCGACTCCACCGCGTCCGCGACTTCTTCGATCTTCACGAACCTCTCGCACGTTGCGCCGCCAGACTCTGCACCTGGCTCGCCCCGCACCAGTACGATCACGACGCGCGACGACTCCGCGCTCCCGACTCCACGTGCGCTCCGCGTCGCACGTCGACTCAGCACCTCGCGCTCACACGAGTCACTCCATGTACCTGTGTCCGCGCCTATAATCGAGCGGCCCTCTCCTCTGCGGATGCACACCGACTCGGATACACGCCGCGCGCGGCCCCATACCTCCGTCCCGCTCATACACTCGAAGACGATGCCCGCACCACCACCACGGCTCCCACTCCCGACGCTGCAGCACGACAGCCCGCTCGATTCGCCGGCGGGCGACTCGCCGACGTCTGCCGCGACGACGCAGTCTGGGATATCATCCCGCTGGTTTGGCTTCCTGCCCTTCTTATACCGCGACACGCACGCGCTTCCCATAGAGCGGCCGCCAACACCAGAGTCAGAGCACGAGCTCGAGGTGAGGCCTCGGCGCGGCGACGTGCTGTGCCTAGGCTATAACACGTTGGATGACCGGAGTATGGTGCGCCTAGAGGGTAGAAGCGACCATAGACCGGTGATTGGATCATATGCACTGTTCCTGTGACTTAGTGCATTCATGCGGACCTGCTCTCATTGTATACAACTGCACAGCACATGGATATCATACCCACGGCACTGCCCTATACCTTCTAGCCTTACATTGCCTTATACTAGACTGCAAATGCGCCTTGTAATCTTGCTATAGCATCCCTTACCTTCATATACCTGTACTCGAATCCAGAACAACTGTCGCTTAGACGGACAGCTGTGCTTGCTATGCCGAACATTTATCGGATAATTTGGAGATCACTCATAGCATTGTCATGAAAGCGAACATGTGATGGTACTATGAGGACAATTTAAGCGGAGATCGTGACCTCGACCTCGACACCGGGCTCGAGGGAGATGCTCGTCTGAAGAATGTGGATATATCAGGTGTTGTACAAGTTACTGCAAGGTAAACACGCACGATCTGCTTGACGATCTCGCTCGACGAGTGCAGGTCAATGAGGCGCTTGTGGATCTTGAGCTCGTAGCGGTCCCAGGTCTTGGAACCCTCACCGCAAGGCTACACAAGCGAATCCGTAAGTTATACTGGACTGCACGGAAGTGAAGCGACGAAGACCTACAGTCTTACGGGTGGTGATGCGGAGGACCTTGGTGGGGAGGCGAACGGGGCCCTTGACGCGGAGCTGCTTGTCCTTGGCGCGGTTGATCAGGTCCGTCGAGACTGCACGGGTAATATCATCAATTCATGTAACTTCAACGATCGTCGGTCATGGAGGATTGCATACACTTCTCGAGGTTCTTGACGTTGCTGCTCGTGAGCGTGATACGGATTTTGTGGATCTTGGCGGCGGGCACGGGGGCACCGGTCGCGTCGTACTCTTTATCACCCTTAGCGACGTAACTCATCCTGAAAGTTGCTGGAGAGTCAGAAGGTGACTGCGGGGACGTTAGCAGACTGTGATGCACGACAAGCTCGGGACACTCACCTGAGGGCGGGTTGTGGATGGAAGGAAAAATAAAGTTTGCCATCTTGCCCAGTCAGGGTCTCGGAGCCTGCCGACGATAAGACACTTAAATATTATGTAATTGTAAGATAAGCGACCACCATTTCTCCCGCCATGTCTGTCCACCAGTCCGAACCGCACGGAGAAACATCATGCAAGGTCCGTCTACTGCCTCATCTGCTCCTATGAAAAACTAGTATCTCAGATCTAGCATATCAGGATTCAATAAATACTACCCACCTGACTACGATGGAGAAAAACACGGGAGTCTTAATGCCTACAGAGGTGTGTAGCCCACCGTATAGGTAGAATACCTCCGAGCTAATACACGACTACAGGCAAACACGCTCTGGGGGATCGTGCACGTAAGATTGATCAAGGGATCCTGATTGTCCGCTTCGAACTACCATTCAACATCTGGTGGTAAGTCTTGGGGTGTACGCTACTACTAAGTGCGACGCTTAAGATTGTACTACAGCGGAACATGCAACAACCACATCGGTATGGGCGTCCGCTACAATGCGGAGAAGAAGAAGATTGGCAGCTACTACTCTACACCTATCTATTCCTTCCGTTGCAAGTGCCACTTGTGCGACGGCTGGTTTGAGATTGAGACCGATCCTAAGGTATGCTTCGTAATGTGCTTGCCATAAGCGACTGCCACTTAGATCCCGCACAGAACACGCGTTATGTTGTGACCTCTGGTGCGCGCCAGAAAGACGAGGAGTGGGACCCAGAAGAGAACGGCGGATATGCCGTGCACGGTAAGCGAACGCATGCAGCCACCCGGTTCACCGCTGATACACACCCCAGACACAGACCCAAACGCCGGCCCAGTCGACCCGCTTGCGGCACTCGAGAAGACCACTGCAGCCAAGAATTACGCCGAGCAAGTGCAGGCCCCGCGCCTCGAGGCTCTGCAAACGCTCTCCGACCACTACGGCACGGACCCCTACAGTCTTTCACTCAAAGTACGCAAGCGCTTCCGTGAAGTCAAGAAGGTTGAGAAGGCAAAGCAGGCAGCGGATGAGCAATTCAAGAGTGCGTACGGCCTGCCAGAGACCCTAGCACTCGCAGAAGACAACGAAGAGCTCCGCGTGGAGGCACGCGAGGCGTTCCGACGGGAGCGCGAGGAAGCAGAACGGGAGAGCAGGAAGCGCAGGAAGGTCGTCTCGGAGGTGGGGCTTGTTCCGAGGACTCCTGCAAGGATGTCTGCGCCGTCTGGGAGCAAGTCGTCCAGCGCGGTGTCGTCATTGCGCGCGAGGATACTACAGAATACGGCGCGGTCGTCTGCGTCATTAGCTGGCCCCAGTCGAGTCAAACCGCCTGATCTCAAGAATGTCATAAGAAGATAGTTTACCGCGGCGCTGTCTTCATACCCCGTGACGGTGTAGTGTGCACCGTCTCTTGTCACTCACGCTCGGATGTACTCATGGACTTCGTTACTATTGTACGACCAAGAATGTACCACCCATGTACAATAATATCAACACATCCACACTAGACTCACTCGGCCTCGCTCCTGTTCACGGACACACTTTCACGCTGCACGCTGTACGCTGACAATCTCAAGCACATATTCTGTTCTCTCGTGAACTTGACATTGTGTCTCAGACTTGACAACATCACACATTTCACTCGAAGGCCCACCGTATTCTTCGTTCTGATCAGCTTCATGCGTTCGGCCTAGGCGCACCAATTGGTACGCAGGGTGCCGATAGCAGGTCTTTGCGAACCCGCCTCGTACACCCCGGACTGAGGCCCCCCACTGCTGACAGAGCGAATCGTACGACGGCTTTCTGGCGTTGCGAATCTCATAACTTCTCGGGCATAGTTGTGGGTCTCTTGATGTCTCACGTCACCGGCCAACTTGCTATTCAAGTTCCGAGATGGGCTTTCTACACGACCTAGCCGTCGTTTCGGCCTATTCTAGTCAGTCCCCGACCGACGTCTTGAGTGGTACCTTGTGACATATTGTTGGGGGGACACTGCCCCAATCTCGGGGTGGACTTGTTCGAGGGATCTGGCGTGGAGAAGGGTCTGCTGTGGAAGTTAGTACGATGCAGGAAGTATGGTGAGCGGCATGTCTCGTAGGTCTTTTATACTTGAGTTCCCAGAGGAGGCCCCGATGCCTGCTCGACCACCTCCGGAATTCAGGCGCAATGTCGGGGTAAAGAACCCTCATCTGACCCTCTGAGGATGTATCCCAAGTGAGAGAACAAAGCAAGGAGAACTGATAGACGTGTAGAACATCAAACTGGTCTCCATCGATTATTCGCATTCCCAGATGTCGACCCTTCAGGGACTCCTCGGCAAATGCATTATTATGGCATCACAAGGAGCCTACGCTGACGCAGAACAATAGCACGAACAACGAGCATTCGCGATGCCACAATGCACGATGCCACAATGCAAGCCCAACGAAGTTCGACTCTCACATGGCAGTAATGATAGGGCTGGTCATCTGATGAGCTGGCGTCGAATTTATGATCCGCGTGTGTTCCGTTCATATATCAGGTCTTGCTGTTGGCCGGGATAGCTCTCTAAATAGTGTTCGACGAATAGGGGCACGATGTTCAATATTGTATTCGTGGGTTACAGGAAATATCGAACGAATATCACACGATAGTGCACGGTACATCTCATGATCAGGCAGCAGAACAGAGCCAATATACGGCGAGTTGTCGCTCCTGTTTCCACCTGGAGTTCTTCGCCCAGACATGGTTGGTGTATTATTCCACTAGCATTCCTCCACTATAGAGGTAATAAATGCCCGTTCCAAGGGCAATAACGAGGCAACACCTCATATTCGAACTTGGTATACACGTTCTGGCAGTCTCGCTCCATAGTACGCAGAGTGTCGATGTCCAAGATGTATCGCGGCTTCTCCGGCGGGAGCGCGTCCACGAGCTGCTTCTGGCGTCGAAATGCCATTACCTGAATTGTCCACGCCACCAGTACCCAGATACATCAGCAACTGGACTGTTCGAGTATGAAAAGAACATACCCAGTAGACAGCCTGTCTGATTCCATCCGGGCTCCAAAAGAACGCATATATGGGTAAGCGCGGCTCGATCAAATCAATGTGCTTGCAAACGGATGAATTGAACCAGCGGAACATCTCCAGCGAGGACTCGGGGACTTCAAATGAGGGGAGGGCGCCGATCTCTGTTGTCGAGGGCGTCGAACTAGAGTCGTCGTGTGATGCAAATCTGTGTGGTGTACGTACCGTCCGCAAGCTCCCGTCTGAAGGAAGCGATGAGCTCTGGGATGTTCGGTCTTGGTCGTATTTGGTCTGGAGTTACTTGTATAAAGATTTCAAAACATCAGAGATTGCTCGGTAGCAATCAAACAAGGATACTATACAATGATATCTGGGGACCGCGCCGTTCTCGAGACAGGTTCATGGTCGCGCAGGACCAAGCCCGATATATCTGGAAGTTCGAGGTCAAGCCCTGGCAATCTTCCACCTGGGGAGCGTGGATCACGATTGTTGTGTCCGGGGAACATGCCAATATCAGGTAAAGAAGAATAGACAATAAAGACTTGAGGTGCTGAGCTGAGATAGAAGGGCTGATGAAGAATATGTAGTGTGGCTAGGAAGAACGACAGGTTCTGATGGCAGCGCCACAGCGGAGGCTATTGCTTTATATCATACCGAGCAATTGGCGCGCACCAGGGATTGATGGGACTATATCCTGTTGAGTGACCCACATAGATGGCCTTGAAAAGATGATCAAGAATAAAGAAATGTCAGATGGATGCCAAGAATGAGTAGATCAGCTACAACGATCGCGAGCTCTACCCCTGGCGAACAGTTGGTAAATGATGCGACATCCACGAGGTGCATAGAAGCGTAGAATAATGGTTGTACGAGCACTACAATGTAGATATTTTCAATCATGTGCGTACGGTGCTGAACCGCCTTTCGTCGTGATATCGAGAGCAACTGCAATGAGATGCAGTGCTCAGTCGCACCTTCGACTTCACTCGACCAAGTGCAGTCAAGTTCTGGTAGAGTCCGAGGGGAGAGTTAGTGTATGCATAAGTGCATATGCATCTAATGCCCTGCCTGATTGGTTCAAAATGCGTAGCTGACACTTATGTACTGCCGGGCTCAGGTTTCTCGAGTGTCTAGGGGTCTGCTTTTATGGGACAGGCACCCAGCCAGGATCAATAGCATAGCGGCAAGAATCGATACCAGACATGTCGAGAGCATATAGGTACGACAGACAATCTCTTGTCGTCTGTCGGTTGTCTGAAACTGTCACAGGGGGAAGCTCGACAGCGATTCAGCAGATAGTCGCATTGCAGTTAGAGAATTCTTCAGACGAAGGACCGGGCTAAATGACACAGCGTGGAGAACGCTTGGATGTTTCCGTTCAATACACTCCAGCCCAGCACCCTCGCGACCAGAGATGGCAAGTCACTAGTCGACTCTTCCGAGCATATGGCGGTCGTACGACTGAGAGGTATATGAAACTTCGTCCAAAGCATATAGGCTGAGCACAAGAACAGTTTAGAAAACGTCGACAATGAGCAACACCATGGTCGAGGGGTGAAATTAGTACTTCAAAGGAAAATGAAGAGGTAGTTTTTGCGATGTGAGCTGTACAAGTTCAAGAGGCAGGAGGGCCGATCTATGTCCGACGCGCGCGACGCGCTCCTCCGTCGAGGGCGGCTACTGGGGTCGCCGCCATCACCCCACCCAATATTTCTTCAATTGCTCTGCTCATCATCATGCTCGTTGCTGTACATTAGTCCCCCCCACTAGTCTCACTTCTTGCTTTTGCTCTCGCCATGTCGTCGCTCGACGCCAAGCTCGCCGCCGCGCTCGACTCGCGCGAGCAGCGCCTCATCCGCCGCCGCCTGCCCGACCCCACCGCCGACGCCGGTCTCGCCGACTTTGCCTCCAACGACTACCTCTCCCTCGCCGACTTCCCTATCCTCCGCGACCGCTTCCTTCGCAAGCTTGCCGCCGCCCCGCGCGTCCTCGGTTCTGGCGGCTCGCGCCTGCTCGTGAACGGGCCCGCGCACGCCGACTTGGAAACCCGCCTCGCCTCGTTTTTCTCTGCACCTGCTGCGCTTGTCTTTAACTCTGGCTTCGACGCCAACGTGGGCTTCTTTGCGTGCATCCCGCAGCCCGGCGATGTGATTGTCTACGACGAGTTCATCCACGCCTCTGTGCACGACGGCATGCGCGCAGGCCGTACCGCACCCGCCGCCCGCTGTCCGTTTTCGCACAACTCTGCCGACGCAGTCCGCACAGTCTTGACAAAACTCCTCAACGAGCGCACGGGTCTCCGGAGTGGCGAAGAAAACGCGTTTGTCGCGGTGGAGAGCCTGTACAGCATGGACGGGACGGTGGCGCCGCTTACAGAGATCGTCGAGCTCGTCGAGAGCCTCTTTCCGCTCGGGAACGGGCATGTCGTGGTGGACGAGGCGCATGCAACAGGTATCTATGGACCCAATGGACGGGGGCTCGTCGCGCACCTGGGCCTCGAAAAGCGTGTTCTCGCGCGGCTGCACACGTTTGGGAAGGCGCTCGCCGGCACGGGAGGTGAGTACGCTATCGGGCTGAATACCCCTGCACAAAACTGACCACTTCCTAGCTGTGCTCCTAACGAGCACACTCATCCGGGACTATTTAATAAATTATGCGCGCTCGCTTATTTATACCACCTCGCTCAGCCACCCGAACATCGTCGCGGTAGACTGCTCGCTCGACCTGCTCGAAGACGGCACAGCCGAAAACGTACATTTCCCAATCCTTCCCACCTTCAACCCGACTAACTAGTCCGCACGCAGCTCTCCACCCGCCTCCTGAACCTCAGCCGCCACTTCCTCTCCAGCCTACACACCGCCCTGCGCTCCATCCCGCCCTCGCTCCTCTGCCTCCCCCCGCACCTCGCCTTCCCCCACACGGCAACCCTCCCCACGCCCATCATCCCCCTGCTCACGCCGCACCCGCGCCCGCTCTCCGCGCACCTCCGCGCCATCGGGCTCAACGCGAAGCCCATCACGTGGCCGACCGTCCCCAAGGGCCGCGAGCGCGTCCGCGTGTGCCTCCACGCGGGCAACTCGCGCGCGGAGGTCGACCGCCTCGTGCAGGGCGCGGTCGAGTGGGCGCGCGCCTGGGCGGAGCGGGAGGAGAGTGGTCGCCGGAGAGAAGAAGTGCAGTTTGTGCAAGCGAAGCTATAGGAAGCGCAAAAGGTGTGCGTCAATATGACGTCTCACCATGTACGAATTTAAACCAAGTGGGCTACCCCATCTTGCTCCTTCGGAAGTCCGCGTTGTGGGACCCTTACTTCCCAGCGCACTCCAGTACGCACTCTCGCGCGGACTGGCATAGATCACAAATTATCATTATGGATGTGATGAAATACAAGGAACAGAAATATTAGGTGTAGAACGCTCGAGAACCACTACCGCAACTCTAGCAATTAAGCGTACATGCCGGCACCGACTAATGTCGCCCGGTCCGTCCAAGATAGTCTAGGAACAACCCAGAGAAAGAGAAAAAAGAAAAGAGGACTCGGGGTATATTCCATCACCTACCCGATCCACACACTCGCGAACATCTCGACGACATGTATGTGCAGAACGTCCTTCCAGACAGCCCACAGCGCGCGCCCGAAGACCGACCGCCGACCGCCTCATTCACCTCGTCCCCGAAGTCCGTATCGTGCATCGCATGGAAGAAGATGAGCTCGTCCGAAGTCCCGCGTCGGGCGTTGAGTGCTGCCCAAATCAATTGCGTCCACCAGAAAAATGCGCATCGCAGTGAGCTCGCTTGATGAACCGCGGTCCCAAGTGTCGAGCGTCGTCCCCAGTTCTGTGAGTACCCTTCGCAGCTCGGAAGATGAGCGTGTCCGTGCCCAGAGGTCGGGCGCGGAGCGCCGTCCGAATTGCAGGCGCTCGAGAAAGAATGCGCGAAACTCAGCCAACCATGGCGACGGGAAGAAACGCCCGGAACCATACTAGCCCAACAGTAAAGTCCACAATCCCAGCTTAAATATCCGAAGTCGCCAGCCCGTGTTGAAATGCATCCCGCAGAGCGCTCGTCCGTGAAAGATTGCGCCTGTCCGCATTTAGAGAGTGCCTGCCCGGTTTGGAGAGTTTGCCTGTTTTAGTTTGCCTGCCTATTTTTAGAGTGCCTGCCTGCTTGCGAGAATGCCTGCTTGGTAACAATAATGGGAGTGCCAGATAGATCGCGAGAGTGCCTGCTTGATTGCGAAGATGCCTGCTCTAGTGCAAGTGCCAGCCCGATTTTGTGAGCGTCTGCCAGGAGTCCGCGTCGCAACGGCGAGGTTCCCAGACCTCGGTGCCGCCGACTTGCGGACTCAGGTAGAGCTCTGGATGAGATTAGCCGGGGGTGAGACTAGCTCGGTGTGAGACCAGCTCGGGGTCAGTAAGAGCGTTCGGGCGTTCGGCAGGTGCGGAGCGTTGGCATGTTGGCAGCAGGCAGAAGAATGAGACCATCTCGGATCGAAGGCTTTTGGTGAGTGCCTAGTGCACAAGAAGCAGGTCGCAAGTAGAGCAGCGAGAGAAAGAGCAGCATAAGCTGAGACGAGCTCGAGTTAAGACGAGCTCGAGTCGAGGGGAAGGCAGGCAGGAGGACAAGGCAAAGCGAGGGGGTAGGCGGGAGGGCAGGGTAAAGTAGGCGGAGGACACGACAGACGGAGAGGTGGGACAGAGCATAAGAACAGATGCAGTCTGTCATGCATGGGATAAGCGAGAAAAGATGTGTGGAGAGCAAAGATCACTCACAAAGTATTTGCGATGCCGCTCTACGGCGAGCCTATGCTGCCGACATCGTCTTAAATACTATACGAGGCGAGCGGGACTGTAGGGGCGCTAGAGCGCCGAGGGAACTGTGGCACGGTGGACTGAGGGCTAAAGCGCGGTGAATCGAGGATGCCGCCACAAAGCTGGCGCGGGGTTGGTCGGGAACGCGAGGGCATGAAGCACGACGGGTGAAGGTCCCGAGGGTGTTGAGGTTCGTGGGGCGATGATATGAGAGCGCCCGGCAGAGGAGGTCTGAAGTCGCCAAGATACTGGCCAGGCATTTTGGCACGATGGAGCTAGATTGAGGGTGCCAAGAGGTTGGCCAGGCATCCTTACATCCTGCATAGCTCTACCAATCAGATACGGCGAGGGGGGAGCACGTTGTCGGTGCGACGAGGGGGACGCAGTTGTCGGATGCGATGCGGACCTAAGACGGCGGACGTCATTGAGCATATTGAGCAGGTCGTGCGGCATAGATGTGAAGGAGGACATCGATAACGTTGCGGGTGCCATAGTGCAATGGTCATCGAGTGAATACCGAGTGCAGGGTGCGGAAAGGCGATGAGGTGGTGAAGTCCATTAGGTGGCGGAAGTGTAATTATGATGTGGAGAGCCAGGATATAAGATAAGGGCCAAGTTATCGGGCGGAAACAGACTTGAGTATGCATGGCATCAGCATTGGTAGATGAGATGAAAGAGACCACACCGATCAAATCCAACAGGACGTAGAGCGATGTGAACGAGAAGTGTTCGGAACCAAGTATACAGACGTTGTGGGCCTGTTCCTTTCCATCTAACAACAACGTGTGCGGTCAGTGCTGCCACCGCCGTACATAATGATGAACTGCTTACCTTTGCGGATTTTACACAATATACGTCTGCTTCATCCGCGCGGTAGTGCAGTTCACGCAGTGCAACCCGACAACTTGGCCCCACCGGGAATGGTGATACCCTCCAAAATTCGGAGCGGACGAAGTGCAGGCCTCCGGACGTCTCCTTTGGCAGTGGATGAGCACTTCGTCGCTGGAGGGCTATTCTCGTCAGCGCGCTTGACGAGACGGGCAGGGTATGGGCTGTCGGGGCTCTTGGCACCGCGAACGCTGGTGGGACGAGCACTCTGGAGCTGGGGCCGTGCGGCGGCGGGGCGGATAATCTTGGAATGCGAATCTTTCTTGACAGGGGGCTTGGCGACGCGAATCGGAAGAGCGAATGCCGCGCTTGGGAGCGGGCGCCGCGCGGGGATGTCGACAGTCTTGCAGCGGATCTCGCGAGCCTTCTCGGCGGACGGCGGGGCGGGGAAGACTTGCGTGGCACGCGCGAAGGCAGCATTTGGAACTTGAGGACGCGCTGGAACGTCGGTGCGCTTAGGGCGCGGAACAATAGGGGTCTTCTCCTGGTGCTTGGATAGGCGGGGGCCCACGGGGCGGGCGAAGGCGGCCGTCGGGACCTGCGGCCGCGGGGTGGTGATGGTGTCGGTCAGCCGCAGCTCCGTCACTGGGGTCTTGGGCTTCTGCGGGACGGGAGAAACACGACGTGCGCAGTTGATGAGTACATTGCGCATGAGGTTCTCCGTGTCGCGTTCCTGCACTGGTCTGTACAAGGGGGTCTCGGGGACCTTGCGAGCACGGGTTGCGCGGCGGAGCACGGGGATACGGGATGGCGCGGCGCCGGGAATGTTGCGGGCCTTGACGGGGCGCGGAAGGCGCACGGCGGGCGTACGCGTCTTCGGAGATCGGGCCGGGGACTTGGCGGCTGCCTTGGGGTCGAATTCTTGCACATCGATGACAGAGTGGACCTGAACAGCGACCTTCGCGCGCTCAGCGATCAGGGTGGCGGCGGCGGCAAGGCGCTCCTGCCTCGAGGGAATCCGAATGATGAGTTGTTGGTCTCTCTTGGGGAGACCAAAGGCCTGGGACAACGCCTTCGGGAGCGGCTTGTCGACAGGCTGGGGCACCTCCGGAGTGAGGAACGTAGGCATCCGGAGTGGCGGAGCATGATCGCCTGGACGCGAGGTGGGAAGAGGAGCCTTCGTCCACGGAGAGTCCAGTGAGGTGTCGGATGCGTCGTCGCGAGAATCAGCGGTAGACAGGGTGAGGCTGACAGCCTTCGGGGTCTCGGGGACAGGCTCTTCAGGAGGGGTGCTGACCGTCTCGACGATAGGAGTAGGTATGTCGATGGTAGAAGGGGCGGGAACGACCTCGGTACAGCCAACATCGGCCTTGGGAATTACATCCTTCGGGGGCTTGGAGATGGTGGCGGCGGGCTCGATAAGCTTGGTCGAAGGGACGGGGATGGGACGCAGGAGGGAGACGCGCCGGCGTTCGTTAATTTGCTCTTCCAGCATCTTGAGGTCCTTGTACCCGAGGTACCGCTCGCGAATTGCCGCGATATTTCCCTTGTTGAAGCGCGTGGGCGTCGGTGTGCCAGGGACCTTGTCCGTCGTGGGGTCCTCCAGGCGGGCCTTGGCTTCCGCGCAGTTCAGACGGGCCTGCTCCTTGACCATCTCCTGACGACGCTCTGCGTTCAATCGCGCGACTTGAACAGCTTCACCGGCCAGCATGCGGTTGCGAGCACGCTTACCCTTCTCCTTGTCCTCGGGCTCGGGCTCGGCACTGCATTTCAATGGTGGTGAGTAGTGAACAAATAGTGGGCACAAGAAAGCATACCCAGGAAGAGGAATAGGAGAAATATGAGTACTCTTGATCTTGTCAGCCGCTTCATCACCCGCGACTCCGACGTCCATGGGGAGCATCCCGAGCAAGGCGACCTCTGGAGACGTCGGGTCAATGGGGATGATGCTGTAGTGCAAAACAGGTCAGGGGATTATATGGCTCGAGTATCGAGACACACTGACCACTTGGTGACGGTTCCGTCAGCCATGTACGTCTCGTGAACCACATCCTGTCCGACGGGAACTGCGCGGTAACGCACGAGCTCGCAAGAAGCGAGGGAGAACTCGGAATCCGCGGACGAGAGGGAGGACTTGGTCGAGGACGAGGATAACGACGGCGGGGTCGAGGACAAGCGCCCCGTGGAGGGCGAGCCCGCAGCAGAGAACAGCGCGGCGAGCTTGCGAAGCGACTTGTTCTTGATCACAACCCCGCGGGTGGGCATCGAGGGCGTCGAGGGTGGCTGACCGGTGCCCTTCGTGATGTCGCCCTCGGTGTCAATGTCGTCGACCTTTGCGTCTTTCTTCGCGATGTTGACCTTGACTTTGCCGACTACAGCCTTCGGGGTGCCCTTGTCGAGCTTGTGCTTGTCCTCCTTGCTACCAAACAGCATGGCAAGCTTGTTCTTAATGCCGTCGCTAACGCGCTGCTTGGGAACGACTAAATTGGTGTCAGTAACGGAGACAATGTCGGCTGTGGGCTCGGGGTAGGTCTCCTCGGTGTGCGTCATCTCAGCACCAGCCGGAGACTGAGAGTCATCACCCGACAACTTGCGGACGTCAGCAGTGAGCATGGAGTTGTCGACATTGGGATCATCGCCAAGAGAAGCAGTGAGCTTGGAGTTGTTAACGGGGCTATAGACAGGCATTATGGACAGACCGCGAGATGCGGTGTGCGAGAAGGAGTGACGGTGCGTAGTGCAGTGGGCGTACGAGATCAAGGAGTGCTGGCGGAAAGAATGATAGAGGATGGGTATATATACAAAGATGGGGAATCAGACTGGGGGCTGACATTATTAGGACTCGGTCAGCCAGATTTCAGAGCAGGGAGCTGACATTCAGATGTGGACGGTGAGATATTGATCGGCTGGACTGTCTCGGGCACAGGTTCGACAACACACCTAGTCGGTACGAACGTCCGCAAGTATAGCTCGTGCTTCTTCTCTGAGATTGCATGTGTTGAACATCAACAATACGAAGTAGACTAGGAGCATTTGCTTGAGGATGAACGACAGATTGCGGTCGCATCCTACTTAGGTTCCCACGATCAAATGTAGGACGAGTGCCAGCACACATCGGGTCAGGCTGCCCAGGCAGCATTCAGCAAAGAAGCTCACCATAGCAGATATTCTACCCGAGAGAGCTTGTAAAGCCGAAACCCGTCCGTGGTCATATGTATGAGATTGCTTGACTACTTGCATAAGCCAAGCACTACGTAGTGTACTTCTCTGCTGCCTATAATGTCATAGTCAGCCGAGTGGGCTATGTACGGAACTGAACTGGCAAAGTTGAGGACTTACCGTACCATTTCATCACCATCTGCCGCACAAACGAGTTGCATAGGCACTGAGTCCAATTTCTTCACTCACGCCTCTATCTTCCTTCCACATCTCGCAGCATCTGACCGCACACGGGCGCATACCCAAGCACCTTCATCCAAACCACCCCTTGATCATCTACTACAATGTCTCTACAGACTTCTCGCTCACAGCAGACGACATCTCGCGCATCTCGCACGCATCAGTGTTGTGCGCCCAGACTGGCGGTACACCACGTACTCGACGTCGCACTTCCACTCCAAGACGCACGAACTCCTTGCTACCGCTAATGGGAGCGGACGGATGTTCTTCGGTGGAGACGGGAACCCATACAGATTCGAAACAGAGGTCCACAAAGACGATTCCACCCTTATCCTAGCGAGTATCGCGCACAAACTCTTGGAAGACCGGGAGCGTGGGTTTAAAAGAGGAGTCAATCGCAATTCGCCAGCTCTTATGAACGTGCCAATGCGTGATTGTAAGGAGCGAAAAGTTGATCCAAGGTGTTTCTCGGAACAAGAGTAGTTCATAGTAACCCAAAGATCCAGAGTAGCATCTTCGTATTTCATTGACAGATAGAAGAACCAAGTGGGTTTCCGAGGTCCAAGCTGTAGGAGGTCGAAAGGAAAGAGGAAAGAGCAGATGCTACTCGTGAGACGCCCAACGTCATCGTTGATTGGCTCGCTTGCCATCACCTTTTGCGGACAGTTTCATGGTACTGATCTCCTTCCAGCCCCCTGCTTCAGCTTCCTTGTACAACGCGATGAATCTAGACTAGCTCATCGAAAGACATCAAATATACTAGTAATCGCAACCCGATGGACAAGATGGCTCGACGCCCTTTGTCTGCACACGGCGGCACCCGACATGCACTAGCTAGCATGCGTCGAGTCTTGATCAACCCACAATTTCCCGCACCACAATGGATTGAGAACAACGGGCCTTCTTTTATGGTGATACTATCGGATGTGTGAAAATTGTATCCTCTTTGCACCCTCACATGTCGGCAATATGGCTTTGGGAACATGGTTCCTGGTCGCTTCCAGTCTACTTGACGTTGTGTTCCCGCCGCGCTCTGACGTTGTCTGTCTGCTAATGGACATCCTGACGCAGTTCCATAACTCGTAAACTCATCTCTGTGCCCGTACCTACGGTTGACTCAGAAGCCTGCTTACCGCGGACATGTATACGCGCAGCTCGCGCAACTCGTCATCAGATTCCTGCTTCGTCTCGATTGATCCAAACTCGAAACAAGACGATCGTACAGCGTGTAACAGAACTCTTCTTTATCACCCCAGTTCATGGTCCCTCTCTCTTCCTCAAACATCCACAGATTGCTGTCGGGCATCTGGCGGGCCTGGGAGCCGCACTTGGCTCGGGTGCGGGCGTGTACCCTGCTCCTCAACTGCAACACGTTGTAACATATCCCGCCCATCGACATTGTACAACAGCACCAGGGCACTGTCGCAATGCACCCGGTGCCGCTGCCGTCTCATGCGGTCATCAGTCCAATGCAGCGATACACGCCAGCGCCGCAGCTGCCCGGGACGCGCCCACCGCCGCATCAGAATGTAGCAAGCCCGGTGCAGCTCGCCATCCACGCATAACTGTTCGTCAGGGACCACCCCCCTCCCAGCCACACACTATGCAATGCGCCCCATCGCCGCCCCATACACACCAAACTCCGCGCATCCCACACCTTGCCGCGAATCCTCTCCAACGCAAATGCGTGCATTTCTGTGGACAGAACGGCCTGGTGCGGCAAGTCGGAGTACAGCAATGAGACATGTAATATGAGAAGTGAGAGCAGGATACCGAGGGCATGGAAGAGAATGTAAGGCACGTTGAGGTGGTTTGAGAAGGACCCGCCGTAGGGAGACAAAGGACCTGGGTCTTACACTGTCAAACTGCCATGAAGTTGAACGTTACAGGGAAATATTGATCCCAGGATGTCCCGTAGAGGGTGAATTCTTGCTGCTACAGTCGTTGATCGAATGCAGAGTCGTCACTCCTCTGAGTGAATCATTGTTCTTTGAGCGCGAAGGGCTGAATCACGAGATGCGTTGACTCCAATAGTCTTTCGGACCAAGCTTGCCATTAAAAAGTCGTCGCCCGGACGTTGATGATCCGAGTCAAGAGAAGAATTGCATGTCAATTTCTGACATACGGATGGTACTGTATGTACACACGAGAAAGAGACCTGGAGCGCTTTTGCCAGGGAGGCGCCCATCAATGTATCAGCGCTGATTGGTTCGCTTGGTGGCACTGGTAGACTCCGCTAACGTTCACGATGCTGGTTGTTTTCTTTCCTCCAGGTTCCCGACCCAACATATGATGTGTCTGTAACGGCGTGGCGCTTTACGCAGCTCATGAATGCATTCAGAAATACTAGACCCCCAGCTTGATGGGCAAAATGTGTAACTTTCCTTTGTCTGCACACGCGATATGCCCCGGTCTCTAGATCTCACTTTACGCAGAAGTTGCCCGCAGTTGATTGGGAACAACAGGTCTTTTCCGCATGCAACCCCTCTTGTGCTTTTATCAGCTTGTATCCTCGTGTTACACTCGCGTCTTGCCAATACTCATCTCTGGGCGCGTGGTTACTAGTCACTTCGGGTCTGCTAGACATGGTGTTTGTGCTGCAACCTGGCGTCGTGTATCTGCTCACGACCGCCCTGGCGCAGTTCTACAGCTCGGTGGATTGTCTCTGCGCCCACGCCTACGGTTGACCCGGAAACATGTTTGCGGACACGTATGCGCGCAGCTTACGCGGCTCGTCATCATCAGATTGCTGCTTCTCTAGATCAGCCCGAAATCGGGCCAGGATGGTCGTGCGGCGGGCCACAGTGCTCTATAGCTTCCGACAGTGGCCTCTCTATCTTCCTCAAATACCTTCCTGCGGCCCCTCCTCGTTTTACAGTAACTAGAACCAACCGAGAGCCTTCCTCTGCATCCTACAATCTCGCCCTTTGCTCCGAGGATTCTCATACTCGTGTCCCCACACTGACTTCTCCGCCCAATCCTTCCTCCACTCTATCGTACACTACAGATGTCCGGACGACCTCCCACCGGTAACGACAACGTGCCACACACCGGGTACTTCCTCAGCCTACAAGGCTCATCTTCATCGCAACCAAGCTCGCTGCCGAGCATGTCAGGTCTCTCCGACCCCGGCACTCCTCATACTCTTCTCGTACAGCCGCCCATGACGCCGATCGCCCGTGCCGGCACGGATACTCCGCAGGCCACCACCAGGTATCTGGGCCAGACAAGGCTAGCATCCCCACTTGATACTGGTACAGACATCCCTCCCTTCCAGCGCCATCAGCGCTCTACTGAGTCTAGGCAGTTGCAATATGGCCCAGCCCTGGGCGTTGCGCAACAGAGGCAGGGTGCTACTGCGATGAGCCCGACGATGTTCCCACCTCATATGGCCCCGGCCCATGTGCAAGGACCTGGATACATGCTTCCTCCGCACCAAGTCATGGGGCAGATGCAGCAACATGATCCTGCGTCCCATGTGCGCGACCTTTCTGGGATTCACCCACCCCCGCATCAGCACGCAGCTCATCCGGCGCAGCTCGGCGTCGCCGCTCCCCAGTTCATCCCAGCGCCCGCCCAAGCGCAGGCCATGCAGCGCGTCCCGCCGCAAGTCCAAGATATCCAGTGCGTCTGGATTCCGCCCCTCCCGGCGGAGCAGTTCGAGCGTTTTTATACGCTCTTCTGTGAGCAAAACGGCGTCGCGCCCCCCGATCCGGCCCTCCTGCAGCATCATGGGCATCCCTTCACATTGCATGCATTGCATTTCGAAGTCTTCAGTATTGCACCGTACGATCAGGTAGGTCTGCTCCTTCTATTCTATCTCTCAACATCACTCAGCACTGGTCTGATTAACTGCGCAATCTCTTCGTAGATCAAGGGTAACGACGATGTATGGGCAATCATCGGTGGCAGACTGGGATTCATTCGCTTCCCCGCGACAGAAAGCCTCCCTGCGCGCGCAGGCCCCGCTGTCGTTGAGCAGCTGCGCGACGTGTATGCACAATTCCTCCATAGATTCGAGCTGCTGTACGTCAGGAGGTTCCTCGAAACGCGCCGGCATCAGGCGCGGCAGCAGCAAATTCGGCAGCGGCAGCAGATGCAACTTCAGCAGATGCAGCAGATGCATATGCAGCAAGCGCATATGCAGGTACCAGTACAGCTCAGTCTGCAGGGCATGCCGCACGACTCGCCAGTGTTGCAGCACCCAATACCGATGAGGCCTGCACAGATGGATCAGGCACATATGCTACCTGGAGATGTGCCAGGGTCAACGGCAGGCACGCTCGTCCCCATCGCGTACGGGCAGCAGGCGTACTTCCCGGCAACTCCTGTGCCACCGGACCTTGCAGAGGCGCTGCATGCCATCGCCGAAGCGAACGTGGTCTTGCAGAACCTGGCGCGGGAGATAGACGAAGACCTCCGTAGGATGTGCGCACTGTTGGTAGAAGACTTCAGGATTAGTGCGTGGCCTCGATTTCGTTTGGTTTCCCGCAGTTCTGACGACCAAATCATCAGCTCTTATGGACAGTGAGACGCATATCGTTCCCGAGGGCGAGTTGCAGGAGCACTGTCGCCTCCTGGGCGCGGCCGAGGCGCTAGTGCAGCATGTTCAGCGTGCGTTCGGCACTGCCGTGCGCTTCATCGAACCTGACGACATCCGGAAGACCATTTCTCTTGTGCGTGTCTCAATATATTCATTACCCGCATGCCGATCCTTACACTTATCTATTGCAGATAATGAGAGTGGCGCACCAACGGTACCTCCTGACGCAAGACCCGCCTTGTTACTCGATCGCCTTGGCATCGATGCCGATATTCCTCGAGAGCCTGCAGCTGAGGACACTATTCCTGGACGCGACGGTCGCGGCTGCCATCACGCCAAACGTGCTCGCACATATGGCACCGTTTGAGTTGGACGCGGAGACGAGCTTCGCGCGACCTGGGCAAGATGGCGTACCGATCCCGCCACAGCCGGGGGCAGGCCTTGCGCGGCCGGTTACGCCATCCCAGTTCGACGCCCTTCTCACTATGGCAAATGAAGATGCTGAAGACGTGAAGCCAATAATTAAAGCGGAGGATGATATCGAGTAGGGCGGTTAGGTCGGGTGTGACATCTTTTTTGGCGGACTATGGTCTCCAGATATAACAGCTTATTTGCCCTGAGTTCGTGCATTTCCCTTGAGTACTGTAGAAATCGCGCCCGTAATCTGAACATTCGCAAAATTCTGATGTACATGACGTAACGCCCAGCGTCGTGTTTCTAGGCATACAAAAGGCGACCTTCCAACCGGTTTCTTTCGCGTTCGACTACGACAAACACGTCGGACAGCTTAGGGGTGAAGGCAGAGACTCACTTATTTCATATCTGCGCGCGGGCCAGAGCCGCTCCCGGCCCACACGGGCGAGTGCAAAATCAAGTGTATAACAGATCTCGACGGATACAACATTGTCGTGATGGTCGTTAGATACGGGTCATAAACATAGTCGTCAATGTCATTTCGAGAGCAGTGTGGTGCGAAGTAAGTCCAAGATAATCAGTCAAAGTACACGAAATCGAAGCAAAATCTGACTTGAGCACATGTGTTATGTCCTTCCTGTCGTCATACTACGACTATACTCTGGGTCACGCGAACTTCTGTGCTGCCGTTGCGGCTGACGCTCTGCACGCGCACGCGTCTGCTCGCGCCACGACTCCGAGGTGAGGATAGGCTGCGGAAGTTGGTCGTACATTGAGAAGTCAGGTTCTGCTACCCTGAATGCAGGCGCCGTGACGCGCCTGCTGCTCCGTCGGCGGCGTTGTGCCTCTGCCTCGGCTTCCAAATTTCGTGAAGCAGGATCTGGGTCCTGGCTCGTAGGATGCAGCTGTGGCACGCTTTTGCGCCTTACGTTGTGTGTGGACCGACGGAGCGCAGGCGGATTGGGCATCTTGCCGTGGGCGGAATCTGATCTAGAAGGGTCCGCATGGCCAACAGGTTGCACAGGCGGGTGATCGTTTGGCTGCCGCTCCCAGGTAGGTGCGGGAATGGACGCAGCGCTCTGAGGTGGTAGCGGGGGGAGGTCGCGGTCCGTGCGCATGGATGGGAGGTGAGGTGGAGGGTATGTGGGATTTGGGACTGGCGGCGGGGCAGCCGGGGAGTGACGGTCCCGCGTTGACGGAGCGACCGATGGCACAGCAGGCGCCAGAGGTGTGGGTAGTACGATGCGATCTCGCGTCGGGGTATACCTGTTGGGTAACTTGGGTGGGTTGCGTGGTTGATTGTCTTGGACGGGTCTGGGAGTGGCCAGGACTTGCTCAGTGTGACGAGGATTCACAAACGTGGGGCGGGGGTCCGTTCTTGACACGACTCCTCGTGGCACGTTCTTCGTGGTGAGCCTTGAGAACTCATCGCGGGAGCCCATTGAAGCTGCTCCTTGTAAGTTTGCGATATGATCCTGCTCCCCAGCGGACGGGATGAACAGCCCTAGCGCGGGCCTCGTCACAACGGGCATCAATGCTGCGTTCGTGTTCCTTGAGACGATCTCGGGTTCCGGGGCGAGCCTGATTTGCATGCGGTGAGACTGCACAGAGGACGGGCCCGGGCTGCGCTCGCTGTCTTCTGCGGAGGATGCGTCGGGTAGGTTCGTGAATGCACGCCCGAGGAAGCTGTCAGAACGGTCGGAGAGTGCGGGCGGGGAGAGGAGGGCGGGGTTGATGTGCATAGATTGGCGAGTGGGTAAAGGTGCGACGAGCGGGCGTGCAGTGCGTCGGGTAGGGGGCGGCGACCGTGCTGGTGCGCGGGTGCCAGCCGTTGGGCCCGGTAAATGCATCTCTTGGGGCGATGAGGAGCGAAATGCAGATACAAGCAATTCATTCTCGTTGCTCTGGGCAGGGACTACCGCTCCGTCACGGCTCAACTTCTTGCTCTGTTCACCGCGGTATGTCTGGATACGCGATGGTGGAGGCGGGTCGTCGTAGTTCTCTTCCTCCACTGAGCATGCCAGGGACTTGAAGCCTCCTTTGGGCACGAATCCGCCGGAGCGGTGACGCGAGCGAGAGCGAGGACGGCGCAGCGGGGCGGCGACAATCCGCCCCTCCTGCTCGACGTCGGCGTCTTGGTCCGCACTCGTCCTTGACAGGCGGGCATATATATTGCGCCACCAGGATTGTCCGCGCGTATGGCTGGAGGGGCGATTCTGAAGCTCGTCGGTACCGACCCGCCCGTAGAGCGCCGTGTTCGCAGGTCTGAGGTCTATCAAGGCGCACATAAAATGGTTAGTAAGTTCAGTCAAGGCGCACTCCAACAGAACGCCGTACCTGGGCGGTCATACCCCCTCTTGGTTAGCTCCTTCTCAATCTGCTCGCCGAGACCGTCGCTCTTCTCCTGCTGCCGCTTCATGTGGTATTCAAGGCCGTACGCATAGTCGTCCCCCGTGCCCAGCCACTGCCTCTCCGCGCCCACATGCACTGTCTTATCCACCCCCACCACGAGCTTCTCCCTCGCCGCACTCTCGCCCCCTCCTGCACTCCCCACCCTGCACCCGGCAACGTCGAGCCGGGAGCGCCCAAAGACATTCTCGAGGACGGCCTCGCGCCGCGCGCACACGTCCGTCTCGCGGCCCCGCGCGCGGTTCAGCATGTAGCGTGTGCCGGTCGCGAGCTCGCGGAGCGTCTCGCCGAAGTTGAATGCGTGCGCGAGTGAGCGCCAGCGCGGTGTGCGGCGCGGGCTGGCGTAGGGCTTGTAGGTGAACGCGCGGATGTGCACGAAGGCGAACACCCTGCGGCGTGCCGGCGGTGAGCTGGCTGCTAGTGACTGGGTGTGATGATGTGACGGGACGTACATCATCTCGAAGGTCTCGCATATGGCGCTGATACCGTTGGCGATGTTGTCCGCAGTCATGTATGGCGTCTGTACGCGTGTGTGAAGTATAAGAAAGGCACAATGTATAGCATATGGTCACCAACTCACGTCCTTGATCAAGCCGAAGTCCTCGAAGAAGCCAATAAATGTTGCCTGCCAGAACGTCAGAAAAACTAAGCGCAAGTCAGTAAGGATTACGCTTGGCGGTAGCTTAGACAGAGCACGCACCGACAGCCTTGATAGCAACCAGCTTTAAGAGCGGCTTGTGCGGGGCGAGGTGGCCTGAAACTGGCACATACAACTGGATCAGACAGTACATGGCCACTGTCACCGAAGCCGACATGATCACTGTGATCTGCCGGTACCTCATCAGCCTCCTGTATAGATTCGTGCACAACATGAGATATTCCATACATAGATGTGACCCCAGCCAGGACTCCACGAATCTGCGCAGTACAATCCTACAGAGTCCAAAATGATCCCGGCGAGTGTGGTACTGAAATGATCGATGGGTTTCAGCTATCTCAAAGATATCTTTGGTTGAACGTACGTGGGCCTGATGACGCAGTACTGCAGAACGCCCCATTTCATGAGTTGCAAAAAGTACAATCCATCCTAACGTGATCGGACGTAATAAGTATAGTAGTATAGCAGTCAAATAACAACCGAGACCCACCTCGGGTTTCCAGCGCACGAAGCTGAGTGGGAACATCCAATGTCCAGGGCGCTCACCTCGCTTCCGAGCCTCCCTGTCGTTCTCCCGCGAGAGTCCGACCTAGGACATTGGCGTTCTCGTCAGCAATCTATATCACGTGCAGGCAGACAACCTGGGAACTTCGCTGGGGTGGAATTTGCAGCAGTTCTTGTGACTCACTTTGCGGAAGATATCCTTCTGTTCATGTGGATCGGGCGAGAGATACGCTAGGAGAAGATAGAAGAATGCAGTAAGCACCGTCGACTCGTAGCAATCTCGGACGAGTAGGAGAATGTTCGAGTGGTTCTGCGACAACGCATTAAGTCTAGGTTGGGTGCACTCGACATGACAGAAGGAGTTACCCAAAAGATGTATGACGCAAAGCTGATCACGGCATAAAGAGGGACCATGAAGAGTATACGGACAATATCTACAGACGAGTTATGTTTAAACGGTGCTTTCTAGGAGCGTTGTGGCGTAGTGACTTACAACGTTGCTCCAGATTCTGTATAGAGAGGCTCATGAGTGGATCCTAAAGTCAAGAAGACGAATTTACTGACATTTGTATATGAAGTTAGGTGCCTGTTGATGAGCCAGAATGAAACTGCCACTGCAACGAGGGCGAAGCATCCAGAAACAACCCAGCCAATCTGAATCATGATAAGCGAAGCTACTCGTCAATATAATAGTATATATAGACGTACAACATGTGCTATGAAGAGACACACGATGTTTAGCGGGACAGTAGCATAAGGGCGCACACAAGCAGCGGACCTGAGAATGACAAGCTGCCATGTTGAATGATTGGTGGCTCATTTTGCGGAGCTCTCTCAGGCCAGCACTTTCCGTTCACGAAGGTGGACATTGTCAGGCTTTACGGAGCGCGTGGCGAGACTCGGAAAGAATAATTTATGAAACTCGGTTCGGTCAGTGTTCTGAACGTCGTAGGGGTGGTGAATGTCGTCAAGATCTTTCGTCACGGGTATATATGGAGCGTCGAGCTGTTGCACGGTGTGCTGCACGTTGTCGCGCGGACAGTCAAGATACAGCAAGATGCTCCACGGAGCGGTGATATCTACTGGGAATGCAGCTACAGCGTGGGCCACAAGTTGGGAATAGCGGCTGGACAGTTGTTACAAGTCGATATTCCTTCGCCAGATGGGATGTCCACGCTCCGGTACGATCCTGGACCAAGGAGGCAGTCAGACGAAGCGGCGCGGGCGCCCAGGACTGTGGCCGTCTGAGGAGGAGCGCTGCAGAGGCGCGCGGGATGAAGACGGCCAGAGGCGGGGTTGCCGCTCGTTGCCGATTGGCGGAACGTGCTCCAGCGCACGTGCGCAGCCGCTTACATGAGGCGCCTGATCGGGGAGGTCGCCCGTGCCGTGGCGGGAGAGACGGACAAGTCCGAACCGTCGTCTCACTTCTCCTCCGCTCCAACTCTGCAATCCCTTCGTCCTCCTGGTATCTAGACCACCCCTGCTGTGGCTCTTAATCCACATGCAACCATTCACCGACGATGAGCCTCGCAGTGTACCCGACAACCGCTCGGCGTACTCGCTCGCTACTGTTCATGATGACGTTCCCTACCGCGACAACCCCTCTCCAGCCCCCACGTCCCGCACGTCTCTCCTTTCCCATTCATCCTCGGAACAGAACTATGGCGCATTAGCACCATCAACACCGTCGTCAAAACGGATTCTCATGAATGCCGCGTTGAAGATGGCCGCCGTCTTTGTCCTCAGTACACTCTTCCTCGGCGGAACGCTATGGCTCGCGTTGCCAACTCTAGCAGAGTGCGTATCAGTCCTATCATAAAATAATGTTTATGTCGTGGCGTTCTCCTTTCCCCTCCTTTGCATCACTTCATATGGACCACCCTGTCGGCAGTACAGGATTTGTACTAAACATATGGAGGGTTCCCGAGATGAGCAGTAAGAGCTGCAGAAGGGCCCTTCCATTATCCATCCCTTTTTGAGATGTTGTCCGTGCCACTCCGCCTCTTCTGCTTCTGCTTCTGTTCCTCTATTCCATACCTCTGCTATTCGCGGCTAAGGGACTCTCAGAGGACCCTCGAATAGCCGTGACATAGCTTGAAGTAGGGGAGTGGTGCGCATCTGAAGGGTATCGTTGCTGTCGTTGAATTTATGCAAGTGGTGACGCTTGACCCAACACGCTCTGAAACGTGAAACGCCGCTACTGGATGGTCTAAGCGCACAACCATGGCGGCTACGTCGAGCGTGCTTACATATGTCCCGCAATAGAGCCTTTGCAAACAGCGTTGCGCGGATGAAGCGGTTCAATGTAATTCTAAATTCACAGATACTCTGTACGCTTCCGTGACTTTCAAATTCCTCGCTTATTGGTACACATGCTTTTGCGCATTCATGGCCCATTCGGGCGGTCCCATCCACGCTCAGGGTCACTGGTGTATCATGAGCGTTCTCTTTGAACTTGGGATTATTCCAGATCGTACCCATGTTTCCGCGTCAATGCTATGTTGAGATAGACAAATATTCTGATTCTGACTTGTATTTTGTTTGCAGGGAAGACCGGCCATATTTAAAAGTGCCGAAATCCTTTGTTGAGCTTCAAGCCCTCAATACTCTCCTTAAGAAATATCGCGATATTTATCCCTACCGCATCGTTGTATGCTATGTTGTAACATACTTCTTGTGAGTACGCTCATGCAGGTTACTTGTCATACCTAACCAAAATGCAGCCTACAAGCGTTCTCCCTCCCTGGCTCGATGTATCTCTCCATTCTCGGCGGCGCCGTATGGGGCGTCGCGCGTGCCCTGCCCCTTGCTTGCGCATGTGTTGCAACAGGAGCAACACTCTGCTACGCGATCAGCGCCGCGCTCGGACCTGCACTGCTGACTCTGCCCAAGTGGAAAGCACGACTCGACGCGTGGGCAGTGAAGATCGAAGCACACCGCGCAAACCTCATCCCCTTCCTGATCGTGCTGCGCATTGCGCCGTTCCCGCCGCACTGGGTCGTCAACGTTATCTGCCCGCACGTGGGCATCGGCGTCGTGCCGTTCTGGATCAGCACGTTTCTCGGCATTTTCGGCGTCTCCGTCATTCACACGACGATAGGCGGGAGCCTCGACGACATGACGAGCGCAGCGGACTTCCACCTCATTTCGTGGAGGAACTTCTTCCTCCTGTCGGCCATCGTCGCGGGCGTGATGATCCCCGTCGGGCTGCGCTATGTGTTCTCGCGCGAGATCGCGAGCGTCGCGGACGTCGAGGCTGAGGCCGAGGCGGTCGCAGCGGCGGAAGAGGCGGCGGAAGTCGCGGACGAGGACGTCGTGCTCGCGCAGGGCCCGCCGGTCGGCCCGGGCAAGGGCAAGCAGCGACAGCTGGTGATTGTCTCGGACGACGAAGAATACACGGACGATGACGATGATGACGAGGACGTCATTCTCGAGGCCGGGCCCGCGCTGGTCGTCAAGCCCGACGATGTGCAGACGCCCGAGCGCCGGGAGTGGCGCCAGGAAGACTTGCTCGACTGAGTGCCGGATCGTGACAGACGGACGATGACCGAAGTGTGTTTCGTTAGATGACGGTACCCCGCATGTACACAATCCCTTAACTGGTCGCTGTGCTTTTCATCGGCCCATTTTGCTAGACTCGCTGCCCACGACCTTCCCACGAGTTGCCTTGTGCTTTCGAGACAATCCCTTATTTATTTGTTCAATCTGTCTTACGACGTCTCGGGGCGGGCTGTATCTTGTAATATTTATCGTGCCGCGTGCAGATATGGCTCGCGGCGCCTGTAATACATCTGTGCAATATCTGTACGATGTGGTATGAGAAGGGCAACGACTGCGGTTCAAACGATTGGTCCCAATCTTGAGGAATCTCTGCACCCGGGTATTCCGCTCGCGTCGGGGTGCAGAGGCATATGTGGCATTCTCAAGTTTACGCTCGCTTCTCATCAAAGACGTGGTGGAGAATGCTAGAGGGGAACCTAGAGGAGAGTGATGCTAAGGACCGTGGCCCAGGAGTGTGGGGCCTTGATTTTAAGACGACCACCCAGAAGAGACTTGTGGTACGCTGAAACACTCGGACATTCGTTCCAAACACAATGGCTGAGAGGTGCTCTTGGAATCTAGATGAAACGCACGAGGAAGATACCTGACTTCGTGGGCCGTGTGCATCGTGTGTAACTAGAATTAGAAGGTCTGGCACTCGATGTCCGCAAGGATTTGACAAGAGTAGCTCTTTCCGTCCGCGTTCGATCGTGATCCATCTAGGTTCGAAGTCGGCCGGGAGAGTATAGACTCGTCTGTTACAGTTCACTCCTGCACCATCATGGCCCATGGCATGTGTCTAAAATCACTCTATACGGACAATCCCATGATATAACTTTGCATGGATGGGTATGCACATAGCTAAATCGTGGGTCACCTCTGACAACACCGAGAAACTGGTGAGCGATTCCTAGATGCTGATGCACAATTGTGAATTCAAAAAAAACATACATGCTATCCAGCTATGATCGCCCTAGACAAGGTCCTCCAAGCGACCAGTGCGACTAGGCCCCCTACGCAGCTTAGTATGTCTGACTCGAGTCGTTTCACGCAGCGTCATGTACTGCGCATGATTGTGGGTGGTGCTGGGACTGGGAACGGCCGGCTCGTTTCAGGCGAGGGACGACTTCGTGAGCCTGGGAACGGCTGGGCCACGGATGCCCGGGCCGTTGTCCGTGTTGCTGGAAGGCTTTTGCTGTCCTCGTGCGTGTGATCTCTGGGGCCTTCACAAAGTCTACTTCGTTGTTTTCATCCATATGATTCTGGTCTTGGCTCCCATCTTTGTGTTTCCAGGACGATTCTCATCTTGTGCGATTTTCGCCGATCATAAGGATCATACCAGCGGGGTCTGCTTCTCAATCGCTCCCCTTCTCCTGCTACAGCGTGTCTCCTTGGCTCTATTCTGTCTTCGCGACAACACGCCTCTACAGTAGCTCGCGGTCGTTAGGCCTAGGTCGTGGCCCACGAACGCAGCGTTGAAAAGGCTGCTACCTATGTTCTCGATCTCGAACCCCAGCGCTCGTCTCATGCCGAATTCGGAGTACCAGAACTCGCCTCTTGTTTGACTATAAGGTCTCTGCATTTATAGTACCGCGTAACCATAACGCGCCTCAAAGATTCTCTGGAATGGAAGGTGCGTATTGCATTTCATGAGCGCCCCTGTCATGCCGCTCCATTAACCCCTTTGTGTATTAGGTTCGCACGTTGTTACTCCCTCCATCCCTTTATAAAGGGGATCTCCCGCCTAATCAGCTCGGGAGAAGGACCTCGACCGCTCTCTCCTCCCACCACCACCCTTCCTTCGCACCCGCGACTCGTCCGTCCGTCTTTGCCGTCGTCGACGCTTACGTCTAGTTAATCTGGCACTCATCGCCTACCCTCATGTATCAGCCGGATAATCCTCAACAGCCCATCCAGCCCTCCCAGATGGGTGACCTCGACTCCGACGACGCACGTATGTGGCAACAGCATCCACAGCATTTACCACAATTCTTGAGACAACAGACTGGGTCTGCGCGCATGGGCGAGCAGCAGGTGACCCAAGTACGTTCTCCTGCTTGATCAGTCCTCCCATCGCCGTCTGTATGCGCGTGAAACGGTTCGCGAGCGCTCGTCGACGGCACAGTCCTCGCTGCAGCGCGCGATATCGCCCCTAGTGCGCCCCATTCCATCCGCCCATTGTCAGATTTCATCACAGAGGCATCGCCCACTTTCAATCGCCGACGGCAATGTCTGAAGTTTATTCACATTGCACAGCCCCGCAGATGTAGAGCCGACGCTGACTTTGTCTCCAGCAGCAGATGCACCAGCTCTTGAGCCACCGGATGCGTCAGGAGGACCAGCAGCGTCAGATGCATTGGCAGATGGACGCAAACGCCGCGTCCCCTGTCGGCTTTCGTGATCAGGGCGTCAATCAGATGCAGCCTGGTCTGGGCATGCAGCAGATCGGGGGAAACCCTAATGCGATGCGCCTGCAGGCCCTCGCTGCAGCGGACAGCGGCCCTGCGATGATGCAGAACGCGAACAGCCCGCTACTTAATCGCCAACTCGGGATGCTTATTCAGCAGCAGCCCCCGCATGGCGGCTCTTCGTCTTACGTTAACGCGCTTGCCGCGATGCAGCGGCTGCAGATGCACAGCGCGCAGCAGGCGCAACAGCACCGGCAGCATTCAGACCAGCTGCAAGCGCCTCAGCAGTCGCAGTTCTGGCCTATGGGCGCCCAGCTCGGGCAGATGCACAGTCAAGTGCAGCAGTCGGACTTCTTCCCGTTCTCGACGGCGCAGGGCGGCGTTGATCCTGGCCATCAAGCCTCGCGCTCGATGATACTAGCGAACCCAATGATGAGCGGAGCCCAGCGTTCGATGTGGCAGCAGTCGGCGATGCAGCAACAGCAGCCGCAACGGCCCCAGCTTCCGTCGCAACAGCAGTCGCTGAATGCCGCGACAGCGCGCGGTATGATAGAGGAGATCATCAAGCGCATAGAGACACTAAGTGATCAGATTATCGACCTCGAGAAGAAGCGCACTGCGTTGTCGCAAGACTGCGGTGCAGAAATGGACCCTACGATGGCGTTGCAACTCAAGACATACGGCGAAGAAATCCGGAAACGGAAGATGCTCATACGGCAGATGGGGTTACAGATCCAGAAACTGCAGGAAGGCATTAACGTCGCGATGGGTAGGGTGTCGATACAGCAGGCACTGCCGCAGCCGTCGCAATCGCAGATTCTCCCGCCGCGATTCCCGCCGCTAGCTCCGGAGGTCTTCGCTTCCGCGTTCGCGAACTTCTGCGCGAAGGCGAACGTCCACCCTGAACCTGCTCAGCTCAAACGAGATGGTCGTCAGATTAACCTGCACCAGCTGCACGTAGAGGTAATGAATATGGGAACAAGTTTCAGGGTACGTGGATTCGAGTTTGCGACACTCTCATATGGTGCTCACTGTGATTTTTGATCAGATCGGGAACAATGACGACACGTGGGCGGTCATCGGCGGCAAACTGGGCTTCGTACAGTTCCCGGCGTCCGACGCTGAGCCCGCCAAATGCAGTCCTAGCATGGCGGCGCATCTGCACCATGTCTACAAGCAGTATCTCGCGATGTTCGACTCTACGTACATCCACTCGATCGTCCGGCGCAAGAATGACATGCGTAACCAGTCTCTGCAGTCGAATGGACAGAATATGCCGCCGCAGAACGATGAAGAGCGCCGCATACAGCTTATGAATCAAGCACAGGGTCCGTTGCCAGGCGCGCCGCCCCCGCAAGGCCTAGGGCAGCATGTTCAGATGCCTTGGCCGTCCGCGCAATCGATGGGCACATCTCCATTGTCTCCCTCGCAGCGCCCTGCTCTGAGTGCCAAGCAGAAGCCTGGGCTCAGCGGGTCGAGCGGCCTGGTCGGCCTGCAAGGCATGGATCCCACGCAATTGAACGAGTTTATGAAGTACGCGTCGGTCCCCGCACAGGAGCTACGCGCGCGCGGGATCCCCGAGGTCGCGATCAAGTGGATCGAGTCGCACCGTCCGATTCTCCAGCGCCATATCCAGCAGCAGCAGGAGTACCGCGCGGGCATCGGTGCGGGCATGAACGCGAACGCGCAACGCGCGCCGTCGAACTTGCCGCAGTCGCTCTTCAACGCGGGCGCGCAGCTGGGCCCGCAGATGTCTAATGCGATTACTGCGGGGCTCAACATGGCCGTCGAGCAGCCGCAGGTTGCGCTGCAGATCCCGTTGCAGAACCGCGGCGCGGGCCCCGCTTCCCAGGCGCAACAGCCTCCTCAGATGGAAAACAGGATGCCAATCCCCCCTATACAGCAGCGCCGTCGGCCGACGGCCCAGGAAGAGGAGCAGGGTGCGCAGGTGGTCGAGCACATCAAGCGCGACGCGATGTCTCGTAAGTCGACTGCGAGTGTGTTAACGCAGCTTGATGCTGACGTCGTGCAGGTTTGAACAATATGCGCGTCTACAACGTGCCGGAGCATCAGCTGTTCGAGTTCAACACCCTCTTGGAGCAGGTGTACAAGTGCGCGCAGGAGATGGAGCCGAATTTGCCCAGGTTCGCTTGCTTCTGGAAGCCAGATGCGATCCGCCACGTCGTGACGATGGTGAGAGATCGGCACCGTTGTACGCTTATATCATTCTTGTGCTAACGCGGTTCCGCACAGATCGTGGCTACTCAGCACCAAAAGCAGCTACTCGCCTCGCCCCACCCGCGCCATACTATGGAGGTGAACACTCTGCGGACGATGCTGAAGCACTTCCAGGTTGCGCTGGAGCAGTACAATAATATCACAGCGGCCCTGTACCCCGAACCTGCCCAAAACCGGCCCCAGGACCAGCAGACCCCGTCAGGGCCTTCCGTGCAGCCGATGGATCCATCTCAGCTGTCTCCGTCGACGCGCCCCGCCATGAGCGCCGAGCAGAAGCCTGAGCTCAGTGGAGCGAGCGGCCTGCCTGTCATGGACCTTGCGCGATCGACCGAGTCTATGAAGTGCACGTTGGTTCCCGCGCAAGAGCTTAGTGTGCGCGGTAGCCCCGAAGTCGTGATCAAATGGATTGAATCGCACCGTCCGATCTTCCAGCGCACCATTCATGACGTTCCCCATCGCGACAGCCCCTCTCTAGCACTCACGTCTCGCACGTCCCTCCTTTACGAATCGTCCTCGGAGAAGAACTATGGTGCACTAGCTCCATCAACACCATCGTCAAAGCGTATTCTCATGAATACCGCGTTGAAGATAACCGCCGTCTTGCTCCTTGCACTCTTCCTTGGCGTGGCACTATGGCTCGCCTTACCGACTCTGGAAGAGTGCGTAGCAGCTTTGTTTTGATATTGATATTCGTGTAGTGGCATTCTCCTTTGTATACTTGTGTCTTTGTTGTAATTGTACAGTGTTATTTTTTCCTTACGGCGGTCACCCCGAGATGTACGAGCTGCAGTGAGTGCTCGATACGGAGGACGAACGATGGACGAAATGTGTCTACGTAAATGATGGTTTTCCGCGTGATATACAAGTCCCTGACTGGTCGTTGTGCCCTTTCATCGGCCTCGTTCTGCAGCCTAAGACGTTTTCATGAACTTGTAGTATACGGGAATCCTCTGTCTTTGTGTATTCGCGCTACGTTGTGATGTTTCGAGGCAGGTTGTACCTTGTATTCTGTTGTCGCGCCGCGTGCAAATATGGCTCGCGACGCATGTAATACATCTGCGCAATACTCGCGCGATTCGGGACGAGAAGCATAATGGTAGTGATCGCAGTTCGGCAGTTTGACGAAGGGCCTGTTCGATTAATCCGCTTCGCAAGGCCGACTATGTATATGACTACTCGCGACCAGCCAGTCCCTCTATCACATCAGCAAAATATCATTTCTGCTTTTGTCGCTTTTACGTCTTTTTCAGTCGGTAAGCGCCCCAAACGCGAGAAAAGTACGAAAATCCCAGTACCATTGGACTGGGATTTTCCCGCTTTTCTTGCTTTGGGCTACCAAAGCAGGAAAAGCGGCGCCAAAGCAAATGTGAGAATTTCCTGATGCACCAGTTCTACGAGCACCCCTTGCTCCGCTCCGCTTCGACGCGTCGCGTGAAAGACGGCTTCTTTCCGCATCTGACTCAGCGCTCTCAGGAAGCCAGAACATAGCAATACTAATGCGCATACCAGGTTCGAGACAGCCCATTCGAATCATAGCCAGCCCTCACAAAACTCTAGCGCCTCCGTGCCGCCGCGCCACTGAGAACAAATATTTGTTCCGTGGCGGAGGCGCTGGGATCGCTGACGTCTCTGATCTCACATATCGTCACTATCACCTCCCCATGTTCACCTCCGATAGGTCCCATGCCGAAGTCTGCATTATATTCTTTCTCTGCTACTGTCTTGCTGTTCTGCCGTAATATGCGATGCCCCAGCTCCAGCCCTGCATCGTCAGCATCCGATAAGCTGTACATGTATCACATCGTGCGTACGGGGAAGCAGCCCATCCGATTCACAATGCGCAACGCTCCTGCGTCCACCGCCGGTGGGATGGAGGGGCTAAACCTGGGTATTCAAATGTAGTTCAGCGTCAATTGGAATCCATCCCATATTGGCTACATGGACGTAAACGGCATCTTGTCAAAAGAGTATGTCGACCCAGCAAGTCCTCCCAAATATGAGGGTGCCCAACCGACCGACACGACCTCCCCTTCCCCTCCGCCTTCCCCACTTCCCCCTGCGTTACGAACGACATGGCCAACAACCGTCGCAGGGAATCATCGAGCAGTGGGCGTGGTGAAGGCAGAGGTGGCGGTAGGACCATGCAAGCTCTCTTGGAAAACACAGCTTTCTCGGGAAACGTAAGGATGAGCCTCAGTTGAGGTGTAATACTAACCTTTCCCCTCAGTACTTTTGTTTCCAACGTGGCATGCAAGGGGACGGGTCCGCTCACCGCACGTCAAACCCAACCTATGACACTATCGTCCATCTAGAATCTCCCGTATGTATTCAAGCAGTGATTACCCGACAGCACGTCTGAACACCATCATTCCTTCACCCACTTAGCCCACACAGTCGCCTCCTCCCAGAAGCCTACACGCTTCAGTCCTCCCCAGAAGTTCGCCCCCCTCCGTCCTGCCATCCGACGGGAGCACGTTGATAGCAAGGGACACAGTAACGCGAGCGACTACGCACGAAGACCACCGCGACCAAGCCCACGGCGCACCTTATGCTGAGCAGACTGGTACAGGCTTTGGGTCCAACTCTGCTGGTGAGATGCAAGCCGGTGCAAGTGCGTTAACAGATGCCCGATGATCTGTCATATATTGATGTGATCTGCTGTACTAGCTGAGTATTTCTGGGACACAGTCAACGACACCACCAACCACACACTTGGCCCTAGCATGTATATGTACGCAGGCCACGGCGGCCAAGTTCACGGAGGTCAAACGTCCGGTGGACTTCCTGCTCCGCAGACTGGTGCAGGCTTCATGTCCGACTCTGTCAGTGGGATCCAAGCCGGTGCAGGTGCGTCAACCGATGCTCGACGATCTGTCACTTATTGATCTGATCGACTATCCTAGCCGAGATTTTCCGGAACGATATTGATGACATCACCAGCTTCATGCCTTACTCTGGTGTGTCTGCGCACGCACACCACGGCGGCCAAGTCCCCGGTGGACTTCACGTTCCGCAGACTGGCGCAGACTTCACGTCCTACTCTTTCGATGAGATGCAAACAGGTGCACGTGCGTCAACCGATCCCCGATCATCTGTCACTTATGAAGGTGATCTGTTGTTATAGCCGAGTTTCCTTCGAACACGCCCTCCTCTGGGGTGCCTATGCACGCAGGCCACGGTGGCCAAGTTCACGCTGAGCTTGACGTTGCGCAGATTGGTTTCAGCTTCACGTCCGACTCCGTCGGCGGGATGCAGGTCGCTGCACGTGCGTCATCGGATGCTCGACGATCTGTCAATTGTTGATATGACCTGATGTTCTAGCCGAGTTTCCCTGGAACGATGCCAATGACATCATCAGCACCGTGCCTCACTCGATTGTGCACGCACACTACGGCGGCCAAGTCCCCGGTGGACTTTACGTTCCGCAGACTGACGCAGACTTCATGTCCAATCTTTTCGGCGGGGTGCAAACAGGCGCAGGTGCAATAACTGATACTCGAGGATCTGTCGATTATTGACGTGATCTACTGTTCTAGCCGAACTGCTCTGGAACGCACCCTCTGGCGTGCTTCTGCACGGAGGTCACGACGATCAAATTCACGGCAGCCAAGTCCAAGATGATCTTGACGTTGCGCAGTTTGATGCAGACCTCACATTCGACTCTGCGAGTGAAATGCTGGCAGCTGCAGGTGCGCTGATGCATGCTTAACTACTCGACGTTAATTGATGCGATTTGTGGCTTCAGTTAACTCTCAGTGGGACCTTGCAGGCGACTTTCCGTGGGGCTCTGTCCCCGACGATATTTTCGAAGACATGCTGGTGGACCCTTATGATCTCGCTTGAGCTGTTGCGGGCAACCCTACATGCGACTTCAGTATGTATGTACAGCTAGATGCTGATTCGTGTGGTTGTATCCCAGTGCGATAGCGTTGAACGCGACTCGCCCCTCACTCCCTGCCCTCCATTGCTATCCTTCTTTACTAACGGATGTACCAGCGGTCGATTTTACTGTAATATTGTAGGTCTCGTTCGGCAACTGCGTTGCCCTTAGCGCTCTTGCACATAGAGGTGTACTCGCGTCGGTTATGTTTGTATAGTAATTGAAATGTGGCTGATAAGATGACAGACTAAACCCCTCTTTCAACTTGCATCGCGCGACGATATCGCGAATGGATCCGACCGCTATGCTAAGCTTATTTTGCTGAGTTGCTTTTAGATGAAAAGTGAGCGTAGTGGGCTGCGATGGAACAATTTGCGTCATACATCGAACATCTCCCAACGAGAAAATGATGTTCGGTACTCGACGGGCAGCTCTATCTAGGTCTTTGCACGAAACCGACCAACTGCGATAGCACTTCGACGCACGGAAGCGTCGAGGGCATCGCAGTTGCCTGACAAGGCTGTACGAATCATAGCTCTGTGCCGAACTTCTGCGCGTTCCCAGAGGTACTCCGTTCATCACGGTCAATGCCGCAAGAGGTGGAGATCGCAGAGTGCACGTGGGTGAAGCTCACCTTGACAAACCAGAACCACCACGTGGGCGCAAGACGTAAAACTTCCCCGGTACTTCCCTAGTGCGATATGTGGCAACATCTTTCGTGATGCTTGTGCAGACGGTACACACCTGTGCAAGCTGGAGAGCAGTCGATCACTTGAATCCGCGGAGCGAGGTTCCACCATTATTGAACTTCGAGCTGTTTAATACCTATGCGTCTGCAGCCTTGTAGTCGGCTAGGTAATCGCAGTAACGTCATCAAAGCCGAAGTTCCGTCACTACTTGGCTGTGCCTGGCAGTGTAGTATACAGCTGCTCCTCAAGGGTAGTTGCTCCTTACGGATAGTTTCCCCTGGGGGAATTTTCTTACTTAAGGATAGGTGTTCCCATAATACCGGAGACTACGGGGACTTGGGCGGCCGGATGGATGCGATTCATCTCTTGCGACTTTCTGGCAAGTTGCCCCTTTTGGCTACTTACCCCTTTTGGATATTTGTCCCTTTTGGATACTTGCCCCTTCTGGTAATTTCTCCTTCTGGTCAGTTTGAGCTTCCGGCAAGATCGAGGCGACGATAACCTGGCATGTTGTCAAATTGGCATGTTGCCGAATCGGCACTATGACCCCAAGAAAAAATGCCGCGTTCCTCCTTAGACGTGTCTTACTTTCCTTCCAGGGCTAAGGGGGGTGCGGCAGTCAAGCGCCGAACACCAACGGATTTGCACCCGGGGTCCCTGATCGCATTCTTGAGGCGCTTTCGACGAAGTTTGACTCTGCACCAGGACAAGTTATTAGAATCACACCCGGGCTTTCTGTGGTCGTGTTGTTTTGTGTAGATAATAGATTCTATTCTTCTGTGCATTTCCGTGCATTCGTTGCCGTACAGGACGAGTACGAGTGTTGCCAAGATAGGTGCCAGGGTGAACCTCGTGCCGTGTCGCATCGATGCGCCTCGCGCGTACACAATGACCACATAATATATATCGTTCACTTGTACTACATCCTCTACAACACCAGCTATCTTAAGTCCATTTTACGTCCGATGGAGAATGGAGATTCACCGCCCTTCGAGCCAGCTGACTTCCCCAGTACCCATCTTCACCCAGACGCGCACACATAGGCGCTGTCTAGGACGTGTCATGGAACGCTGCGTCGCGGTGACCATCTCGTGGGTTCGTATTTCAACGGGACGATTTCAACTTCGCCTTATTGAGCAGGAGAGAGGAGGAAGGGGTACCTGGTGTCTGGGGTCCCCGATAAGGCGCTTGATCCCACACCCCTCTTGCACAATAATGCCAATTTTGGACTTTGACCTACATGCCGTTCCAATAATGTCCGTACACAGATCGAATCTTCGTTGTGGATATGCTGGGGTTCTCCTCCTCCTCCTCCTCCTCCTCCCTTCGCATACGGGAAGGCAAGCAGAGGAGGATCGACTATGGAGGCGGAGTGTATGAGCCTGCTTGTGCGCCAGACTCTACATATATATTCACTCAGGGCGGAGCTAACCTTACATTGTCACCGCAGACCATCCTCTCCCCTCTCGATTGACCTTGCGCACGCACGACCTGCGCTCTCCCTTCTCGCTCCCTTATCATCCCCGCCGTCATTGACGTCTCCGTCCTCGACGTCCTCGTTGCCCACGCCTAGTCCGTTCTCACATTCCCCGCTGCCACTCTCCAGGTCCGTTTCTTACTCTTAATCCTGTCTTCGAGTCACGGTCCCATTGTCCATCTGTTTCTACGCCAGCAGTGCCTTATGCTTCCCGATAATTTCAACGCGGGCCTCCTGGGTCAGCCAGGCATACCCCAGCAGATGGGCGGGGTGCCGCGGCGCACAGTATCGATGCGGCAGGCACAGCAGCAACAAATACCACAGTTGTTGCAGTCGACGCAAATTCTCCCGCCTCGATTCCTGCCTCTGTCGCCGGACGCCTTCGCTTCCGCGTATGCAAACTTCTGCGCGAAGGCGAATGTCCATCCTGACCCTTCTGAGCTCAACCGAGATGGCCGTCAAATTAACTTATACCAGCTGCACATAGAGGTTATGAATATGGGAACAAATCTCAGGGTGCGTCAATATGGATTCACATCTCTCTCATCTGGTGCTCATGATGACTTCCTATCAGATGGAAAACGACGACGACGCGTGGGCGACTATCGGCGGCAAGCTAGGCTTCGTACAAATCCCAGCGTCCGACACCGAGCCCGCCAAATGCGGTTCTGGTATGGCGGCACATCTGCATCACGTCTACAAGCAATATCTCGCGACGTTCGACACGATGTACATCAACTCGATCGTCAGACGCAAGAACGAAATGCGCAATCAGACTCTGCGGGTGTTCGGACGGAATATGTCACCGCGGAACGACGAGGAGCGTCGCATGCAACTCATGGATCAAGCACACGGTGGGCGATCGGGCGCGCAGCTCCCGCAAGGCGTGGGGCAGAATGCTCAGATACAAGGGCTGTCCGCGCTATGCACATCTCAGTGGTCTCACCCGCAGCGTCCCGCCATGAGCGCCGAGCAGAGACCTAATCTCAGCGGACTGAGGGGACCAGCTGGCCTGTCAGGCATGGACCCTGCACGACTGAACATGTTCGTGAAGTACGCGTGGGTCCCTGCGCAGGAGCTCCGGGCGCGCGGCATCCCCGAGGTCGCGATCAAATGGATAGAGTCCTATCGTCCTATGCTCCAGCGCCATATCCAGCAGAAACAGGAGTACCACGACGACACCGGTGCGGGCATGAACGCGAACGCGCAACGCCCCGCGTCGAACTTGCCTGCAAGTCTCTTCATCGCGGGCGGGCAGCAGGGCCAGCAGATGTCCAACTCCATCTCCGCTGGGTTCAATATGCGTGTGGAGCAGCCCCAGGCTGCACTGCAGATCCCGCTGCAGAGCGGTGGTACGGGCCCCGCGCCTCAGGCGCAGCAGCCACCTCAGATGGCGAACATGATGCCGATTCTCCCTATCCAGCAGCGCCGTCGGCCGTCGGCTCAGGAAGAGGAGCAGGGTGCTCAAATCATCGAGCATATCAAGCGCGACGTCGTGTCTCGTAAGTTGAGCGCAGCTGCAGTTTCGCGGCCGATGTTGATCTCGTGTAGGTTTGAGTAAAATGCGCGTCTACAGCATGCTGGATCACCACCGACTTGAGTTCCACGCGCTCTTGGAGCAGGCATACAAGTACGCGCAGGAGATGGAACCGAATCTGTTTAGATTTGCTTGCTTCTGGAAGCCAATTTTGGTCCGCCACGTCGTGACTATGGCGAGTGATCAGTACTGTCATATATTGGTCTCAAGTTGACACAATTCCGTGCAGGTCGTGTTTGCTCAGCACCAGAAGCAGCTGCTCGATTCAGCCCAACCGTCGTATACTCTGGAGGAGAACACTCTGCGCACCATGGTGAATCACTTCCAGGCCGCACTCAAGCACTACAACAGCCTCACGGCAGTCTTGTATCCTGAGCTTGCCCAGAACCGGTCGCAGACTGAGCAATTCCTGCAGGTGCTTTCCAGACACATCATGCCTCCACAGAACGCTGGTGAACGCCGCGTGCAGCTCATGAACCAGGTACAGAGTAGGCAATCAGGCGCGCCTGCCACGCAGGACCTGGGGCAGAATGCTCAGACGCGAGGACCGTCCGTGCAGTCGATGCGCTCATCTCAGTTGTCTCCCTCGCAGCGCCCTGCCATGAGCGCCGAGCAGAAGTCTGCGATCAGCGGACCGAGCGGCCTGGTCGGCCTGCCAGGCACACACCCCGTGCGGTTGAACGGGTCCATGAATCACGCGTCGGTTTCTGCACAGAAGCCTTGTCCGCGCGGCATCCCCGAAGTCGCGATCAAGTGGGCGCAGTCGCGTCGTCCAATCCTCCCGCGCACCATTCATGACGTCCCCCACTACGACAGCCCTTCCCCAGTACCGTCGTCTCTCACGTCTCTCCTTCCCAATTTGTCCTCGGAGAAGAATTATGGTGCATCAGCTCCGTCAACACCGTCGTCAAAATGGATCGTCATAAATACCGTGTCGAAGGTGACGGTTATCTTTGTCTTCAGTATCCTCTTCCTCGGCGGCATTCTGTGGCTTGCCTTGCCAACTTTAGAAGAGTGCATATCAGCTTTCTCCTAAACTTATGCTCATGCCGTGGTATCCCCCCTCTCCGTTCGCGTGTCTGTTCAATATCTCTGTATACCCATGGAGGTCACTCCGAGATGAGCATTGTAAGCCGCAGTGGACAAATAATGATCTTCCGCGTGTATACAAGCCACTGGCTGATCGCTGTGCTCTTTCATCGGTCTTGTTCTGCTGGCCCGACGCTCCCACGAGTTTTCTTGTACTTCTATGACATCCTTCCCTTGTTCATTTATTCGCCCTACGTCGTAATGTCTCGAGTCGGGCTGTATCTTATACTGGACTGCGGAGCCGCGCACAGGATTGTTCGTGGCATTGCATTTGTACACTAATGTATCTGTGCAGTATGTCTATAGTTTGATCTGTGTCCGTATGCAACATATCGCCGACATATCGCTCAACATGTCCTACAAACATTGCTCCCCTTCTTCCGCCTGACACCCCACATATCTCCTTCTCCAGTGGTAAGATATGCCATTATCTCATCATTGTTGGGGTTGATATTCACGAACGCAGCGCTGAAGAAAGCTTCCACCTCGGTCCCCAGCGTGCTCGTCACAGGAGGAGTACCGTATCTCGCCTCACCGACTTTATAGAAAGTGCGTCTTTAATCCCAATTTGATTTATCATCCGCACCTCGACGCCGCCGCTGTTGCGTCTTTGTACGGCTAGCCTTTAGGTGGCACCTCTCCAGCGGCTATGTTTCTAAAACCTACCGTACGCATTACTTGGCCCGTACGCATTACATTGGACGACATTGAACCGCCTCGATGTTCAATCAGCACGACTATGACGAGCACGCATGTCCGAGGCTCGTGGCCTTGCACACAGGCTCCACCCATCCCGCTCTCAGCCATGGGCACCTTGCATTCGATTGCAAATCTTAGCGTCTCGCCCCGCTCCTCTTTGCTCATACGATTTGTAAAGACTCTCTCGTCACACCTTTTCTCCCCCCGGTGGTATGTCAGATACGCGTCGGAGGGGTTAACAAAGGTCGGCAGTTATCAGGTGTAGCGCGATTCCAGAAGAACGGCCCCACACTGTCGGTCTTGTTGCTCGGCCAGGGAGACCACTACGGACGTGTGTATATATGTAACCATATAGACAAGTAGTATCTCACGACTTTCGATCGTCCAACGCGAGCACGATATACGTAACATACAGAATATGCCGCTGCAGAACGATGAGGAGCATCGCTTGCAGCTCATGACAGCTTGTTTCGGATCCCCAGGCCTAAGTCGCGGGGATCACATACAATCGAAGTAACTCGGCGTCTGCTTAACGGTCGAAGTTCCATGTAGACTCTCAGAGAAATTTTATCATGGCCGTGTGTCACCTGAGTCAATCATTGTGCCTGTTTACTTCCATTGTCCCCAACGACATGTATCGCCGTATTCCTGAGGTAGTAGATAATATAGCTCTGAAGTGTTGTAGAATATCGTAGATACGTGGCTAATCTCTTGCTCATGCACTCCGTATGCCAGTACTATACGCGCGTTCCTATGCTTACTTAATCCGAGCGCCTACGCGCTCTATCTACCGTTTTGGGTATGTTCGACTTCTCCTCAGTCCTCGCTATACGACGTCGGACTGAGGGTGAGTCTCCTATTCTCTCGAGTACATTACATGGTATCTAATGTACATACAGTCGAACCCTACAGGTAGATAATACACCTTAGTCCTCGCTATACGACGTCGGACTGAGGTCGAACCCTACAGGTTTCAACATGAAGATGTCTCAAGGAGACCTAAGCGAATGAGAGACATCCGAGCTAACAGACATCAGCTGACGCTCTCTGAGACTTCGGAAGACTAATCATATGTCCCGTCGTACGGAAACCAGTATATGCAGGGCGACCACATCTCCTGGATAAATTAGATGCTGATGTAAGAAGCATGCTTTGTTAAGAGATAGTTCGCATCCGGATATACCCGACATCAGCATCAAAGAGTTGCAGGAGCATCTATGGCATGACTCTGCTGTTGAATCATATATTCCGATGATTTGAAGGACACACCAGAGACATGAATTTGAAATGAACAACATGCTCCTTCCTTTGCAGTGGAGGTTACCCGCAGCATCAGCTCGAGATGAAGGCCGGGTCATACACGTCCGTAGCAAATATATATCTGAAAACCGGCACTCATTCACTGCCTGTACCGAATGCCTTGCATATTCAAATGAACGAGGTACACAGACTCGATCAGCGATAGCTATCGATATCGATGATACCCCGCTACCTGTGGGCGACATTCAGAGGTGACGATTGAGAGCACGTATGTTCCTCAAAAAATCGCCTAAATGGATCGTGTAAGTACGATGTGCGCTGTCAAATTACAGTTCCCCGTGATATCCTTCGAATATAGCCACATATTAGGGTATACAGGATTTTCGCTGTTTACTTTCGATCGTGAACTTGTCTGTGATCGAGGCTGAGCGCCTGAGCATTCATCATCTGCTCCGATCCACTGATGATCAAGCGCCAACTGATTCTGTGTGTGTGGGTATAGATTGTCGAATTCTCGCTAATAATCGCGTACCGAGGAAAAGGGGAATATGAGTAGAGAGAAGAGCGTCTATATCATCTGGCGCTTATTGCCTCGACGTGTGGCTCATTCCCATGTTCTACGCCACACTCTTTCTTCCCAATTCTGCCCTCGATCCACCTCCCGGAGTCCCGTCCTCCTTGATCTATAGTCATGGAAGGTAACACTGATTTCGGCAATCAGGCTTCAAGTCCCGCGCCCCATGATGCAGGCAAACCAAACGGTGAACGCAGTCCCACATTGGATGTTGCAGCAGCCGGCGATGCAACAGCAGGACTTCCGGATCTGCGCCGCGTTGGCGCGGGCACGAACGCGGTCAATGTGCGCGTAGAGCAACCGCAGGCCGCGTTGCAGAACGACGGCGCGACCCCTGCTCCCCAGGCACCCCAACCTCAGACGGAGAACAGGAGGCCGATTCCCCCTATCCTGCCCCGTCGTCCGACGGCTCAGGAAGAGGAGCAGGCTGCGCAGGTGGTCGAGCATATCTGGTGTGACGCGGTGACTCGTAAGTCGATCGCAACTAGGTATCTAGACAGCCGGATGTTGACGTCGCGCAGGTTTGAACAATATGCGCGTCTACAACGTGCCGAATCACCAGCGAACCGAATTCAGAGACCTCTTGGTCCAAGTATACAAGTATGCGCAGGAGATGGAGTCGAATCTGCCCAAATTCGCGTGCTTCTGGAAGCCAGATGCGATCCGCCATGTCGTGACCATGGTGAGAGATAAGCACCACTGTACACTGATATTTTTCTCGTCCTGACGCGGTTCCACGCAGATCGTGGCCACTCAGCACCAGAAGCAGCTGCTCAGCTCAAGCCACCCATGCTATATCTTGGAAGTGAACTCTCTGCGGACGATGGTGAAGCACTTCCAGGCTGCGCTTGAGCAGTTCAATAACCTCATGGCAGCCCTGTATCCCGAGCTTACCCAAGACCAGTCTCAGAACGAACAGGTCCCTCCGGGGCTTTATACTCAGCCAATAGGTCAATCTCAACTGTCTCCCTCGCAGCGCCACGCTATGAGTGCGGAGCAGAAGCCCGATCCGAGCGGATCGAGCGGCCTCCCTGACCTGCCAGGCATGGTCCCACGTGATTCAACGAGTTCATGAAGTAAACATCGGATTCTGCACACGAACTTCGTGCGTGTGGCATCCCCGAGGTCGCGATCAAGTACACTGACTCGCATGGTCCGATATTTCAGCGCATCATTCTTGATTCTATCACGCTACCTCTTCAGCACCCAATACGAGCTGAAGTAAGTACTCGAGACGATGGACGGATCATGGATTAAATTTTTGTTTTGTGCTTATCCATATATAAACCCCTGATTTATCACTGTGCTCCTCCCTTGGCCTCGTCTTGCTGCCGACGACTCTATCACGAACTTGCATGTGCTTTCACGACGTTTTGACCCTTATTTATTCATTCGCAGTGTGATGTATTGTCTCGAGGCGAGCTGTATGTTGTATGTTGTACTAACACCAGGTGCCCATGAATATGACTCTCCTTCTCCCTCCTTGACATACTACAAATCTACTTCAATCTAGTCCGTCTTCCAAACATGGTTCGCCATTATCACGTTTTTCATGGGATCGATATTCACGAACACAGCGCTCAAAAAGCCTCCACTTCCGTCGTCAGCGCGCTCGTCCCAGCCGGAATACCATGACTCGCCTCGAGATACCAACTTTATTGAAGGTGTGTATTTCACCTCAATTTGAATTATGACCCCGCCACGCGGCGTCGCTCTTTCGTCGCTTTACGAATAAGTGGCGCCTCCGGAGTATACAACTCTATGAAATCTGATGTGCATGCATTGCACACTCCGTACGCGCCGCAGTGCGACATCGAACCGCCTCAATGTACATACAGCACGACTAGAACGACCACGTACGTCCGAGACTCGTAGGACAATACAGTTCGATGAGCTAAGCGTAGCTCATGCGATGCTGGCCCGGAGCCCTACATTCGCTGTTGGTAGAGCGTCGAGAGAGTCCGGACCGGGAGGCTGTTCTCAGTAACGTTGCCGTTATGGCAAGCTGGGCGAGAATGGAGTTGCTACTTGGCTAGATACCGGAGCAGCGCGGCAGGCTACGGGGAATGCTTGAGCTAACGTGGGCCGGTAGAAAGATGTATTATCGGAACGTCAGGCCATCGTTGCCTATGTTCGCTGGTGACGCGCAGGTGAGCACTTGTCTGATATCCTAACCAAAATACTCACATGTCTCATTCGGATAAGGCATCCCACTGTCGTGACTGAGCCGGTAACTTCAAGGAACAACATATTCCTGTTCCGTGTCACTTTGGGGCCTGTTCACGGGCAATGTGCGCTTCCGGGTGCATGTATCATAGCTGTACTCCTTACCACGATCGACCCAATTCATGATCGCTGTTCCGTCCATAAATTCCCTTCATCATCCAGCAATGACAAATCTCAAGTCGAGGAAACAACGGCCCAGATGGGTCTGTGACAGTGCCGCAGCTGCAATGAGAGCTTGGCTCTCAAAAGGACTAAAATAGGGTGATGTCTGAACAGAACAGGCCGCATTCTGCGCCCTATCTCCTGACAATAGCCCGAGTTCAGCCGTCTTGCATTTTTGGAGAATAGTACAGCAAGACGAAGCAGGGCGTACAGACTTCAGCTCACTTGCGCCTGAAGGTGTATGAGTCTTCGCTAAGTCTTTCACCTTTTACTGAGACGACTCGACGGTAATATCTTCGGTGGACATACTTGTGTGAGAGTCTCGTCCTATCTATAGTTGTCTCAGCTCACACGCTCATCCGCGTAAACTGCATAAGGATCACTCACCGTTCGCACCATGTAACGCAACAGAGGAACCGCCCCTACATACGACTCTGGCCACATTCGTAAATGCCTCGAAATCGACCGACGAGCTGCACCGACCAGGAACAAGTTTGTGAGACCTCCGACACTGCCAGAGACGGTTTATCGTGCTCCTCTCATAGGCTCATGTGCGATGTAGACCGCTGTACATCTTAATCAGAGAGTGCGTCAAGAGTAAATATCAGCATCATGATGATTCCACAGAAGCGAAGGAACTGCGCCCGGGGCCTTTGGACAGTGCCTCTTTTCGCTCTCCAGTGAGCTCAACTTCCTTTTCAGTTCATTTATAACAAGGGTGATATAAAGAGCTGCGACACTAACGCCGCAGGCTGGTGGCTCAACGCAACACCTTCCCTTGCTCCCCTCCCAACGTTGGTTTGTCATCGCATGGCATCCAACACCGTTCCCGTTGCTCTTGTGGAGCTACTGAAGTCCAAGTATGTTCAATCTCATTGTGTCACACAATCAACGGTAATTTGGCGGAATCCCACCTTAGCTTGCTCGGCAACTACTACTCCATAGTGTTGTCCAGTATGTCTGGTGCAAGATCCTTTTGCTCATGGCAAACTGATGCGGTACACAGGCCTCATGATATATGACTATTTCTTGACCATCGGACGTGAAGTCGAATTGATGTGGGGCAGGAAATTCAGCTGTGTCACGCTTCTCTTCTTCCTGAACCGTTGGCTTGCCCTCGGATTCGCAATAAGTTTGCTCGTGCAATTGGAGCCGACCATCTCAAACAAGCAACTCTTATCTCTGGACAGTAACCTGGTGAGACATCTTCCTACCGTTATACTATTGGCCGCTGACTGCATACAGAGGTATGGTGTCATTGATCGTGAACTGGTCTTTTACATATTCACTCATGCTCTTCATCGAACTCATCAGTTGCGCTGCAATGGTATGGGCTGGTAGTGCTATCACAACCGCACTGGACGTTCTTTGGACATGTGTGACAAATCGTATCTCGAAACTAAGGAACCTGGTATATTGACTTCAAGCCATTGCATAGGTTTCTCAGTGACGCGGATCTATGCCATTAGTGCAGGCGCACGGTTTCTGTCAATGATAGTCTTCGTTCTCACCATGTTTCCGACCATCATGATTGCGGTGAGTCTCCTTGACATTCCCGCGTATCCCAAGTTGTCGCTGATATACCACGTAGTTGTCGAACTACAAGCTTTCCAGGCCAGCCGTGTTAGTACTCCCGTATCTCGGTCATTGGTGCGTCGAGGAAGATAACATCAGCCAATCAACTGCAATTATGTGAGTAAGTCACAGACGTCTCAGTCGTGTCTGCTGAAGTATTCTGACAGATGTGAGGTGCAGAGCATACGTTGCAGGGCGGTCAGCTCACTGCTGTATTCCTCAGGGACAATCATTACTACGATATGCTTCTTGCTGTCGGATACACTCATTCTGCTAGTGACGTGGCGCAGAACGTGGTCTCTGAAGCGCGAGGCAGACCGGTGCGGTATCAGAACACCCCTGGTGACCTGGCTGCTACGCGATGGCAAGTCGACTGATACTCGAATGTCGAGATACTAACGTGCACATGACCAACAGGTACTGCATACTTCACGTGCGTCTTTGCAAGCCCCCTTAAGTCCTCGCAATATGACGCCTCCTTGTAGGCTGTTAGCATGTGTGCTCACACTATACATTCTCGGGATCGTGATCGAGGTGATGTGGCTCCACTATGGGATTGTCTCTACATATTCAAATACTAAAATACCCTTGCAGGAAATTGATGCTGGTATCATTGCGTCCGCGTGAGTCATATGGTCACCCAATCGAAAATACCTGACACTCTGCGCTCTGTGAAAAAGGCTGTCATCCGTCTGCATGACACACTTTCTATGCGATCTTCGCCGTGTCGCCTACAGTCACCCTGATCATGGTGTGGACACACGCGCTTCAGTAATGGTCTCGTTTTCCAGCGTCTCCAGCCGTTTACAGTACACGAATCCGAATCTGGTGTCATTCATCGACAACATCGGGGAATTCTTCGTGGATGGTGACAATGTTCCTGGGTCTGAGCGGGAGCAGCAGGCGTCCGACGATTTTCCGCAATCTGGAGACCAGAACTCCGGTGAAGATGACAGAGATGTGATAGACACAATCGAGCCCCTTGCAACCAACTCGGAGACCTCAGATGTAATGGATTCGGAGGCGGAGGTGGGTCTTCTCCAGTACACCACTGTTACTCTCGAGATGCTACTGACGTCTATAACCATGGAATTCGAAAGTAGAGATGTGCTATCCAGATGTCGATTAATATGTCGATGCTGCGCACCTCGTCGCCAAGAAGGTTCGGTTCAGTGACGTTGTCAGGTAGTTTAAGCTGCGATAATTGTGACTGTTTGCTACATATGAACTATTCTTGATTGTCTTCAACATCGACCTCTGCGCTTGTATACTCGAGACTTCGAGTGATTCTAGCCGGGGCTCCTTTGAGCTGCAACCAAATAAATCTACCTCCGGCCTAAAATATTTCAGGTGGACACTTGGGACACGATATCAGATATGAGTACGCAATGGGTCTTGTACATCTTAATATCACAAAAAGCTCAGACAAGCCAGCGCCGCATAGGGGTGGTGACGTTGATTTGCGGTATCTCGATACGGAAGCGCTAAAGCCACGTCACTGTTACGGTCGTCATTCGTCCGTGCTGCTAGAGTTGGAATACTCTACGCCAATCTCAATGGTCAGAAACCGCAGTTGAGCTCTGGAGTGTACGTCTATACCTTACTTAGTTACTTTTCAGGCTCAATGTTCTCGTCAGAGCCCTGGCAGATGACCGGCGCAGTTGCCAACAGGCCCAACCAAGACGCCGGTCATGTCAAGGGATTAAGGTCTCCGGAGATGCCATCCTGATATCGAACGACATCGCTCCCAACAGCCTGGTCACTTCTGCAGAGCTGCAGTATCGGATGAGGCAGTAACTTGACGGTATCGCAATTGTACGCACATGCGCTGTTCAACGCTCGCTCCAGATCTTGGTAAGAGACGTATCAACTCGCATCTATGGAACTAGCAGTCAGTAAGACATCACGGAAGCAGACGAGTCACAACCGTGATCTTCGAATGATGTCTCCACCGGCCATGAGATGGGTAGCACTTTGTATGCAGATATAAAGGCTCCGGTAAACATTTAGGATCAGGGACTCTTCTGTCCTTATCAGCGACGTCTTGTATCTTAATGTCTTCTACCGATGTGCCCGCCTATATCATTGAGTGGTTACCCAACCGGTACCGGGGTCCCGAATTATGCTATTTCGTGTGCCCTCGGAGATGCTTCGCTCTTCTCCGCTGTACCAATAGGATCTACTGATGGAACTACATCTTTATTTTCACCATGTGCCCAAGCAAAAGATGGGGCAGCCCACAGACGTGTTAACTAGATTACAGTTTTTTACCGGCCCGTGGGACGCTGAAATTGTGTTCAGCTTTGGAGTAATGCATATCTACATGATCTGAAAAAAATAGTACAGCGATGGTTAGGAACACGATTAAACTGTATTTCTGATGTATCAAAAAGACGTATGTATGATTGTGCTGTGAGGAGCAAGACCATCTGTCGAAAAGTTCGTTATCAGTCTTATTGCAGTCAGTGGGACGCCTTCCCGATTTGGCCAATCTGCCACTCCGGCCCCGCCAAACCACCTTCCAATTTGGGACGTTCTCTGTACCTCTATGCTGTGTTTTGACAATTTGTCGCTCGTTCTACTGCAGAACAAAATGGATTTGGCTCAGAAAAATCGGGTGTGTACAGGACATACGGTTTAACAAAAAAAGCGCCCTTGCTGCTGAAAATGAAGGGAGAGCATACTTAAAATGCAAGTTTTCAGATTCAATTCTCAGCCACATCCGTATGTTTTTGGCCGTAGCAAGCTAAGTCCTCGAGGTAGCGCCTCATACACATGGGTGGATATCCGTACGAGGAGTAAAAGTGTTCACAAAATTTCTCTGAGCACGTTTTCCTACCGATGGTGGTAAAAAATGGCCGTTGTCCCACTGACCGGTGGTGTCCCACGGGCCGGTAAAAAACTGTACGGATCGCGCATGAGAGGCTACCGGCTAAGTGCGGTCGCATCACGTGAATGACGCGCATCGCGTGTTGCTCCCGTTGTTGACGACTCTTGGAGAAAAGCACGTTCTAACGCTATGCACTAGACGGCTGAAATCTTCGCTTGAACGCCTTACGTATGACTACTCAATGGCTCGTTTCCAAGATATATTTGACACTGCAAGTAGACTCTGCCCAGGTCTAGTCTGAACAATCCTCGCTTCCGGGCACAGCGGTCCGTGTCAAATTGCACCACCCCTCCTTAGCAGGGGCTCTTACTCTCGATGGCGACTCAATCGTGAACTTGGCTTTGATCACAGCTCAGCATCTGAGGACGTATCGTCTACTCCGGCGCCACCAGCGATCAAGGAACAGCGAATTCTGTGTGCGAGTGTGGACTGTTGAAACATTCCCCGTATATTCACCTCTTTCAAGTCCCTCGCCTACAAGCCTTACGGAAGCCACCTAGGACCGCCTATAGCCCGGCTAGGGCTGGCTACGCTGTCAGCGAGCAGTAGGCGGGTATAGCGCCCGACAAGTAGGCGACCTTGAAAGTGGTGATTGCGTATTGAGGGAACAGGAATACAAGAAGGAAAAGGCTGAAGCTACGCTCCGAATATGGAAGCGCTGGCGAGGCAGAGTGTGCGCTTGTGTATATTCAATCAGAGCGAAGCCGGCCTCACGCCGCCCGACCATTCTTTCCTCCCACCATCCGCACTCCGCACTCGCGACCCGCCTCTCCATCCTCCCCTCCGCCACCGTGCTCAACGCATAAGTCTAGCGCCCCCAGCCTCCTGCAGTCGATTCCCACATTCCCACCACAGCACTCTCCCGACTCGTCTCCCTATCACCTCCTCCGAATCCCATCTCCTTCTCCCGATCCCGCTCTCGAGCCACGTCTGCATCCGCCGCGTTCTGTGGCCATACAAAGCGACACTGATCCCGACCATCAAGCCCCGCGCTATATGGTGCAGGGGAACCCAATGATGAGCGCAGCCCAGCGTTCGATATTGCAACCGCAACCGCAACCGCAACCGCAACCGCAACCGCAACCGCAACCGCAACCGCAACCGCAACCGCAACCGCAACCGCAACTACCTCAGCATCAGCAGAATGCCGCGATGGCGCGTGGCATGATAGAGGAGATCCAGAAGCGCATAGAGACCCTGAGGAATCAGAGTATCGACCTCGAGAAGAAGCGCAACGCGTTGATACAGGACCCCGCGTCGAAAATGAACCCTGCGGCGGCGCAACAAATCAAGGCGTGCTGCGAAGAAATTCAGAAACGGAAGATGCTGATACAGCAGATGTTGTTGCAGATCCAGAAACTGCAGGAAGGCATCAACGCTACGATGAGCACGATGTTGACGCAGCAGGCACAGCAGCAAGAGCAAGAGCAAACACAGCAGCAGCAGTCGGCGATGCAGCAACAGCAGCCGCAGCGACCTCAGCTTCCGCATCACCGGCAGTCGCAGAATGCGTCGACGGCGCGTACCACCGCCAGGATAGAGGAGATCCAGAAGCTCATACAGATGCAGAGGGACCAAGTAGTCGATGTTGAGAAGAAGCGCAATGTGTTGTCGCGGGACCTCGCAGCGAAGATGAACCCTATCATGGCGCTGCAGTACAAATCATACAGCGAGGATATCCGAAAACGAAGGATGCTGATACAGCGGATGTCGTTGGACATCCAGGAACTGCAGGATAGCATCAACGCGGATCCCGTGATCCAGCAGCGCCGTCGGCCGACGCCTCAGGAAGAGGAGGAGGGTGGTCAGGTGGTCGAGCATATTAAGCGCGATGCGATGTCTCGTAAGTCGACTGTGAGTGTATGACCGCAGCTTGATGCTGACCTCGTGCAGGTTTGAACAATATGCGCGCCTACAGCGTGCCGGACATCCAGCGATTCGAGTTCAACGCCCTCTTGGAGCAGGTGTACAAGTGCGCGCAGGAGATGGAGCCGAATCTACCCAGATTCGCGTGCTTCTGGAAGCCAGATGCGATCCGCCACGTCGTGACGATGGTGAGAGATCGGCACCGCTGTACACTGATATCGTTCTCGTGCTCACGCGGTTCCGCACAGATCTTGGCTACTCAGCACCAAAAGCAGCAGCTCGCCTCACCCCACCCGCGCTATACGTTGGAGGTGAACACTCTGCGGACGATGTTGAAGCACTTCCAGGCCGCGCTGGAGCAGTACAATAATCTCACGGCGGTCCTGTATCCTGAACTTTCCCAGAACCAGCCCCAGAACCAGCAGCTTCCGTCAGGGCCTCCCTTGCAGTCGATGTATCCATCTCAGCAGTCTCCCTCACAGCGCCCTGCTATGAACGCCGAGCAGAAGCCTGATATCAGCGTGCCGAGCGGCCTGGCCGGCCTGCAAGGCATGGACCCCGCGCGGTTGAATGAGTTTATGAAGTCCGCGTCGGTCCCTGCACAGGAGCTGCGTACGCGCGGGATCCCCGAGGTCGCGATCAAGTGGATCGAGTCGCACCGTCCGATCCTTCAGCGCCATATCCAGCAGCAGCAGGAGTACCGCGCGGGCATCGGTGCGGGCATGAACGCGGACGCGCAACGCCCCGCGTCGAACTTGTCGCAATCTCCTTTGAACGCGGGCGCGCAGCAGGGCGCTTCTCAGCTCTCTCCCTCACAGCGCCCTGCTATAAGCGCCGATCAGAAGCCCGATCTCAGCGCATCGAACGGCCTGATCGACCTGCCAGGCATGGTCCCGCACGATTGAACCAGTTCACGAAGTAGACGTCGGGATCTGCACAAGAGCTTCGTGCGCGCGGCATCCCCGAGGTCGCAATCAACTAGATTGAGTCGCCCGGTCCGATGTTTCAGCGCACCATTCTTGACCCTACTATGCCAGCACCTCTTCAGCACCCAGTACGAGCTGAACTGAGTACTCAATACGATGGACAAATTATGGACGAAATGTGTTTCTTTAAACAATGTGTTTCCCTGTTGATGCAAGCCCCGACTAGTCATCGAGCTATTCCATCTGCCTCATTTCGCTGTTCACGACTGTGTCACGCACTCGCTTGTATTTTCACGACATGTAACCGCGCTTCATCATATTGTCTCGAGGCGGGCTGTGTTTGGTATCTTGTACTGACACCTGTCCATCAGAACCATCCCACCACAACTCGAGGTGACATCTCCGTAGCAAATATATTCCCGAACAACATCACCCACCCACTACCTGTACAGAATGCTTTGCGTATCCACGTGAAGAAGGTATATAGTGTTGATAAGCGATAATTAGCAATGATACCCTGCTACTTATGGTGGACATTCAGAAGTAACGATTTAGAGCGTGTACGACCTTCGAATATTTTTCACAAAATTTGATGGCGTATGTGGGGCGCGTGTCCCAAATTGCAGGTCTCCGTGCTGTTTTTCGAACGTACCCGCGTCTGAGGGTGTATGGAATTTTCGCTTCACACTCTCCATCGTAAACTCGTCTTTAATCGAGGCTGAGCAAAGGCTGAGAACCTGAACGTTAATGTTCATCGTGTGCCCCGGGTCCACTGGCAATTAAGCGCCAAGTGATTCTATGTACGGGTATATACTGTCGAATTCTCGCTAGTATACCGCGTACCGAGGAAAATAGGAATACGAAGAGTGAAGAGCGTCTATATCACCTGGCGCTTATCGCTTCGACTTGTGGCCCATTCCCATGTTCTACCGCCACACTCTTTCCTCACAATTCTGCCCTCAATCCACCTCCCGTCCTCCTTAGTCCATAGTCATGCAAGGTAACGCTGATTCAGACCACCAAGCTTCAAGTCCCGCGCCCCATGATGCAGGCAAACCAAACGGTGAACGCAGTCCCACATTGGATGTCGCAGCAGCCGGCGATGCAACAGAACTTCCGGATCCGCGCCGCATTGGCGCGGGCACGAACACGGTCAATGCGCGCGTAGAGCAACCGCGATCTGCGTTGCAGAACGACGGCGCGACCCCTGCTCCCCAGGCACCCCAACCTCAGACTGAGAACAGGAGGCCGGTTCAGCGGCGTCGGCCGACGGCTCAGGAAGAGGAGCAGGGCGCTCAGGTGGTCGAGCATATCAAGCGCGATGTGATGCCTCGTAAGTCGACTGTGCGTGTATTACCGCAACTTGATGCTGACCTCGTGCAGGCTTGAGCAATATGCGCATCTACAGCGTACCGGATCACCAGCGATTCGAGTTCGACGTGATCTTCGAGCGGGTGTACAAGTACGCGCAGGAGATGGAGCCGAATCTACTCATATTCGCGTGCTTCTGGAAGCCAGATGCGATCCGCCACTTCGTGATGATGGTGAGAGATTAGCATCACTGTACACTGATAATATTCCTGTGCTGACGCGGTTCTACACAGATCGTGGCTACTCGGCACCAAAAGCAGCTGCTCAGCTCAACCCACCCGCACTATACTTTGAACGTGACCGCTCTGCAGGTCATGTTGAAGCACTTTTATGTTGCGCTTGAGCAGCTCAATAACCTCATTGCAGTCCTGTATCCTGAACTTACCCAGAGGCAGTCCCAGAACGATCAGCTCCCTCCGGAGCATTGTGCCCAGCCGATGGGTCCATCTAAGGTGTCTCCCTCACAGCATCTTCCCACAAGCGCGGAACAGAAGCCTGAGCTCAACGGGCAGAGTGGCCTACAAAGCCTGCAAGGCTTGGACACCGCGCGATTGAACGACCTTATGAGATGCACGCTAGCCCCCGCACAAGAGCTCCGTGCGCGCGGCACCCCCGAGGCCGTGATCAAATGGCTTGAGTCAAACCGTATGAGAGTTCAGCGCATCATTCTTGACACCCTCTACCGCGTCAACCCCTCTTACGCACCCAGTACGAGCTAGAGTGAGAACTCAATACGATGGACGGATCATGAATCAAATGTGTTCCGTTCAACGATGTCTTCCTTGTGTATGCAAGCCCCCGACCAATCATTATGTTCTTTTGTCTGTCTCCTCTTGCTACCAACGACTATAACTCGCTCTCCTGTACTTTCACGACATTCTTACCCTTATTAATTCAATTGCCCTGCATTGTATTATATCGAGGTGGGCCGTATCTTGTATTTTGTGCTAACACTTGCCCATCAAAAGCTCTCTCACCTTGATATTCTACACATCTCCTTCCATCTAGTTTGTCATCATGGTAGCGTGACTCGCCATTATTTCATTCCTGATGGGGTCGATATTCACGTCCATCGTGCTGAAAAGGGTCTCCGCCTCAGCACTCAGCGTGCTCGTCTCAGCCGGGATACCATGACTCGCCTCGGGGTACGGACTTTATGAAAAGTGCGCAGTTCATCTCAATTTGATTTATAATCCTGCCGCATGGCGTCGTTTTTTCGTCGCTGGATGATTAAGTGGTGCCTCCGGAGCAAATATACCTCCTGAATCCAACGCGCATGCATTGCACGTCCCGTCAGCTCTACATTCGACGACATCGGACCGCCTCAATATGCATACAGCACGACTAGAATGACCACTTACGTCCGAGGCTTGTGGCTGGCTTCGCACACAAAGCTCCACTCTTCTTGCTCTCAGGACACGAGTGCCTTGCACTGCGATTGCAAATGTTCTCGTTATTGTTGGTTGCGCGGGACCTGTAGGTAGTACGAATGTACCGTAGCTCAGTCTCGTGCTCGCGTAGCGTAGCCAAAACAGACTATATTGCATTACCTGTAGGTAGTACGAATGTACCGTAGCTATGGCGCAATTAGATAATGCTAGTAACGTATAGTAGACGAGATCTTACCTCAGTCTCGTGCTCGCGTAGCGTAGCCAAAACGGACTGAGGGACAAAAACAAATCTGGCATTTTCTCTCCTCGATTACCTAAGCACGTCGCTCACGTGCGTCTTCCACCGCGTCACTCCCGGTGCGTATCCTCACATTACAACACGCCCACTCAACGGTAGTGGCGCGATTCACCACTCCAGTCCCATTCTCTTCGTGAAGCGCTCGTGCTTCTCTCGCACTAATGCCTTCGTCAACACGTCTGCAACTTGATCACCCGTTGGGATGTATTCGACGTCGACTTGACCCTCTTCGATCTTCTCTCGCGTAAAATGGTACCTGACCCCGATGTGTTTAGTGCGCTCGTGAAACGCCGCATTCCTCGCCAATGCCATCGCCGATTGGTTGTCGGCTAGGAGCATCGTCGGCTTGTCGACTTGTTGTCCAACCTCCGTGAGTAACGCTCGCAGCCACATCGCTTCCTTCGTCGCTGATGTCATTCCCATGTACTCCGCCTCCGTACTCGATAGTGCTGTTGAGGTCTGCTTCTTCGACATCCAACTAACCGCGCCGCCGGCCATCAGGAAAACATGTCCTGTAACCGAGATCCGGTCGATCGGATCGCTGCCCCAGTCCGCATCCACGAAACCGTGCATCTCATCTTCACCAGTCGAGCCGCGATAGACGAGTCGCGTGTCTGTAGTTCCGCGTAGATACCTGTAGACACGTACAATAGAATTCCAGTGTTCCTCACCTGGGTTTGCTGCGTGACGGCTGAGCGCGCCCACTGCGAAGGCAATGTCAGGGCGTGACCCGAGCATTGCGTACATGAGCGATCCGAGCGCACTCTGATATGGTCTCAGATCTATCTCGGGTGCCGACAACTTGGTCAGCTTTTGATTTACGGCCATGGGGGTGCTCATTGGGCGGGCGTCCTGTAGCCCGACGCGCGTGAGGATTGCCTCCACGTATTGTCGCTGGGATAGCTCGATTGTGCGTTTACCCCGATCACGAATGATCTCCATCCCCAGGATCCAGCGTGCCTCGCCCAGGTCGGTCATCTCAAAATGTTGTCCGAGATCTTCCTTGATGCGTCTGATGGTGCCGAGATCGGGGGAGATGGTTAGCATGTCATCCACGTACACGGCGACGATGACTAGATGTCCGTCTTCGATCTTGTAGAATATGCTGTGATTGGAATCGCAGCGCTTGAATCCAAGAGCCTCGAACTCGCCGCGGAGTTTCTTGTACCATTCCCGGCTAGCTTGCTTCAAGCCATAGAGTGATTTGTTGAGCTTCCAGACCTTCCCGTCGCCTGCGTCATATCCGGGAGGACATGACATGTAGATCTCTTCCTCGAGATCGCCGTTCAGGAACGCGGATTTGATGTCCATTTGATGGATCTTGAGATCGAGCTTGGCGGCTAGTGCCAGTAGGGCTCGGATTGATGAGAACTTCGTTACCGGTGCGAATGTCTCGTTGTAGTCAATTCCCTCAACCTGCGTGAACCCTTTTGCAACTAATCTCGCCTTGTATTTTTCAATGTCCCCGTCGGGACCTCTCTTGACTTTGAATACCCATTTGCAACCCACGACCTTTCGGTTCCTAGGGCGCTCAACTTCATCGTACAGATTCGCCTTGGCGAACACGAGTAGCTCCTCGGCACAGGCGGCTTTCCAGCGATCCGCATCTGGCCGTGACATCGCTTCTTCGTACGTGTTCGGGTCTTCTGACATCGAGACTCGCTTCGCGTGTTCTGCGCCCACTGCCGGCGCTCCGCCGTCAGTTCCCTTGTTCTCGGTGGCATCGTCTGGAGTCATCTCGTTGGCGACTGTGGGATGCTTCGAGTACGAGGTGACTCCATAGGTGTCGTCGTCATCTGACTTGGGAGCTTTGCGCGGGCGCGTGGACCGGCGCAATTCGGATGTCGGCACGTACCAGAACGGTCGATACCCCTTGCGGTCGCTCGGCTGTGCCCGCGCTGGTGATGTTGATTGATGTGGCATGACAGCCGGCGCTGGCGCTTGTCCGTCGTCGCAGGGCTCCTCCGCGCCCTTGGTATTGGCCTCAGACTTGGTCGCGTTCTCGCTGCCTTTGTCATTCGCTGCCTCGGAGGGGCGATTCTCCTCTGTGGGCCCCGTGTGCACGGGCTCGAGTTCTACAGTGACGCGACTCGGCTCGGCACCAGCGCCCTCGTCAAAAATGACATCGCGCGATTCGATGATGCGCCCACTCGGGCGGTGCACTAAGCGATAGGCTTTTCTGTTTTCGGCATAGCCAATGAGAATGCACTCCTGCGACTTGGCGTCCAGCTTCTGGCGTCTCTCGTCTGGGACATGGACAAACACCTTGCAGCCGAAGATTCGGAGGTGCGCTACCGAGGGCTTGGTTCCATAGTGCGCCTCATATGGGGTGACGTTCCCATCGAGTGCGTGCGTCGGCGTCCGGTTGATGATGTAAGTCGCGTAGAGTACGGCGTCGCCCCAGTACGAATTGGGTAGGCCTGCATTCCTAAGCATTGCGCGTGCGCGTTCCATGATTGTGCGGTTCATTCGCTCTGCAAGCCCGTTCTCCTGCGGCGTGTAGGCGTTGGACATCTCGTGATGTATTCCCTTGGCTTTGTTGTATTCTTCCATGGTGCTGGAAGTATACTCACCTCCGCCGTCGGTTCGGAGTTTGACAGCTCGCTGACTAAGCTCTGCTTCTGAGCGTTCGACGTAATTTCGCCAGAACTTAGCCGTCTCGTCCTTGGTCTTCATGAGATCCACAGCGAGATGGTGAGATTTCCCGTCGATCCAGGTGGCAAAGTAGTGATGCCCCTGACGCGTTGGCGTTTGCATGCGGCCGCACAAGTCGGAATGTGTCCGATAGAGTACACGCGGTGTCTCGGTGCTCGTCTCCTTTGGGATTGGGGCCCGAGCTTGTTTTCCTTCGAGACACGGCTTGCATACATTGCCTTTTGCGGAGCTGCCGTCTCCAGTAATGGCCATTCCATTGACCATGCCATTCCGGACCATTTTCATCACGGAGTCCGGGCTGATGTGGCCCAGGCGTCGGTGCCAGATCTCGATACTCGCTTCGGACTTGGTCTCGGCTTTGGCCGCCAGAACGCGTTCGGGACTCAGTTCCATGTCGGGACGCTCGGCACGTGCGACACATATCCTCTCACGCGTGACAGGGACGGTGTTAAGGAGGTACATGTTGCCTACTTTCTCCGCCGTTGCTGCCGTCTTCCCTTGCGGGCTGACAATGTTGCAGCCTTTGCCATGGAATAGGACATCGAACTTGTCATTGGTTAAGCGAGCCACGGAGAGCATGTTGCCATCGAGTTCGGGAACATGGTACGTGCGTTGTACTAGCGTGCGGCTGACCGATCCATCGGGGAGCTTCAGATTTAGCTTAGCTGTGCCGATGCCATGTGCGGGAATCCATCGCTTGTCACCAACGAAGATCCGAGTGGGTGGTACCAGCGCCTCGTAGGATATGAAGAAATCGCGCTGGGAGCTCATGTGGTTCGAGGCTCCCGAATCGACGATCCAGGTGGTCGGGTTGCCGGTTCCTGATTGCACGACGAAGACTTGGTCTGCGAAGCCCTGGTAGGGCTCTGTGTCGATTGGCTCGACCTTCGCCACCTTGGCGGTCTGGTCTGATTTCGCGGCGAGATCTGCCTTCTTCCTTCGGCACTCGTGCTCCTCGTGACCCTTCTTCCCACACGGCCCGTAAGCGCAGATCTTGTTCGATTTGGCATCGGGCTTCTTCTTTTGGTCTTTCTTCCCCTTTGAGTTCCCCTTGAACTTCGCCATAAGGACGCTCTGGCTCGTATGATCACAGCGTGACTTTTCCTCTGTCAGGATCTGTGCGACGACCGCTGAGGCATCGAGCTTGTCTGGGGAGGTCATGAGGATCGTGCGTAGCACGCCATATGATTCCGGCAGGGAAATCACGATGGCGACTGCGATAAGCGAGTCGTCGAGCGCTGATCTGAGTGATGCGAGAATGCATGCCTTGTGGCGCATGGCGTTAAGCTGGGGTTCGAGTGGCGCGTCGTCCGAGAGCGTGCCGCGGAAGAGCTCGCCGATGAGGTAGGCAATTGTTTGCTTTCCCTTGCCCTCGTACCGTTCACACAGCCTATCCCAGGCACCTTTCGCCTTGCTCTCGTCAAGAACTCCATTCAGAGGCTCATCTTTGAGCGTGAGGGTAATCTGAGCGAGTGCCTCTCGATTACGTAGGTCCCAATCGTCCCCGTCGCTTGTCGGCTTCGCCGACGTGCCTTTCTCGGCTGATGCGGCTACCGTGACTCCGGCTGTCGGTTTAATTTCCGAGCCGTCTACGACCCTCCATAGCCCACGGATCTCCAGGACCGTCTTGATGCGGTACTTCCACGTCTGGAAGTTTGATCCGTCATCTTCAAGCGACGGCACGTCGTAGAGACGGCTGGAGCCCTGGCTGGGCTTTGCGGAGATCGGGCCTGTCATGGTGCGGGGGGCGATCTAGGTGCGTAAACTCTGTTGATTTAGAGTTGCGCGGGGCTCATAACCTATTGTCGGTTGTGCGGGACCTGTAGGTAGTACAAATGTACCGTAGCTCAGTCTCGTGCTCGCGTAGCGTAGCCAAAACGGACTATATTGCATTACCTGTAGGTAGTACGAATGTACCGTAGCTATGGCGCAATTAGATAATGCTAGTAACGTATAGTAGACGAGATCTCACCTCAGTCTCGTGCTCGCGTAGCGTAGCCAAAACGGACTGAGGGACAAAAACAAATCTGGCATTTTCTCTCCTCGATTACCTAAGCACGTCGCTCACGTGCGTCTTCCACCGCGTCACTCCCGGTGCGTATCCTCACACCTGGGTAGCGAGCGTGTGCGTACACACGCCTCGTTCCTCGCGGACGTCTTCGGTATATTACTCGATATCAGCACCGCTAGCATTTGATATTCCTGTGGTGTGGGTATTCGATTAGTATACCCAACCTTGAACCCAGCATGAAGGCGTGCTTCCATCAACGTAGGTTAATCTGGTTGTCAGCCTTCCTCTGTAGGATGTTCCGACTCTCCTCTCTCTCGCCCGCGCATGTATGCTGTACTACTGCTAGACCGGTGGCGGAGGCGACGAGACGAGAGAGTCGAAACAACACAGCGCACGTGAATGCCATGCGAGACGCACGTGAGTGTCACATCGAAATCACAAGCTCAGACAGGCACGTGGCGATGCGGGTACTGTATGACCACATCCAAGCGAGCTGTGCTCAAGGATTGATCGGCAATTCACAAATGTAGATTGAAAGACCAGCAGGACCTAAAATTGGAGCGTAGGCGTTGAAAATGAGTGCATGAAAGGGCAACTGAAGCAGAGTACATGACGTGAAAGTGATGACCAAGAGTCAAGCGCTGGTGAGTCACAAAATCACGGTCACACAAAAATCAACCGGTATGATAACCTTCCGAACCTTCGTTCCTCAGGTCCGCTCGGAATTACAACACTCGTCTCGCTTCGCCCCTCTTTTCTCATATGCTCCATAAAGACCTTCCCGTTGGCAGCCCCAAGACCTTCTCCCTCCCCAGTGGTATCTCGGGTACATGTTACGACGGGGAACCAAAGGTCCGCACTCATCAGAATGTCAATTTCCGTGTGTTACATATGTAACTGCACACTGTCGGTCTTGTTGCGCGACCAATGAGACTACGACGGACGTGCGTATAAACCCACAGTGTGGAGAGCATTCGCGGCTGCGTCGCTCGCGTCACTTTATGCTGTCAACCATCGACTGCCAGTGCATCTCGCAATCCTTGCAACTCTGAATATGTCCTGCACAGGCCTTCACGTCCACCTTCCATATTTTCGCCGCGATGACCGGTCGCAAGGCTAAACCCAGCCTTGTCGAAACTCCAGCAACATGCTCCTCACTGTGCCTTGCCTCGCCTTGCATAACTTGTGACGGTACGACACACTTCCTGTGGATGGACTTGAATGTATTACTGATACCTGTATCCGTGTTACATTGAACGGCCAAGTGTTCTCTGTACGGCTCGACGTGACTCTCTACTCGCCGGTCCCATGCGGAGCGTCGCCCAGGTGCTCCTATTTACGTGAGCGTCACACCGGGTGAAGCACTTCGCCACGCAATGTCCGCAGCACCACAGACTTGTCAAATTGGTCGATGACCATGGAAGACGACGAATACACGGGCGATAGAGACGATGAAAACCTCACCCTAGAGGCCGGGCCTGTGCCCGACCCGCGGTCGCCCGAGCGCCAGGGCCCGGGAGTAGCAGCAGGAAGACTTGCTCGAGTGAGTATCGGATCGTAACCTACGGGTTGTCGGTGGACATAATGTGCTTCGTTGGGAGACGATTTTCCGAGTCTACTCAAGCGCCTGATCACTGTGCTCTTTCATGGATACAATATCGCCTTGCTGGCATCCGCTGTGCACGCCCTTCCCACGCGCTCGCTTGCGCGTTTACGACATTCCCTCATTTGCTTTCCCGCACTGCGTCGTGACGTCTCGAGGCGGGCTGTGCCTCGTCCTGATCTGTCGAGCCGCGCGCAGATATGGCTCGCGGCGCCTGAAATGCATCTGCATCTGTACGATATCTGCACGATCTCGGGTCCACCGGGTGCGGGGGCGTTTGTGGCCGGATCGGGTAAGCACGGCGTTAGGAGCGCAGGCGATGCATCGTGCACGTTCAGGGGACGCTTCGAGGCTGGAACAGATGCGGGGGGTTGTGCGGGGATGCGTTTTGAGTTCCTTTGATAGGCACGAGCTTCCTGGTTGCGGGGACCCCTCGCGTGTGTGGACTCCGATGCAGGTATTGATGTCGCCTGGGTCGGGCAGAGGGCCGCGGGATTGGTGACACCGGGCCGTATCATTCGGGCTGCGGCGCTCGAACGAAGTCAGTGTCCTCCTCCTGAAGTCAAGGTGGATATAATGTGCACGTTCAGATTAACAAGGCGCCTGACACACAATTCGATAGTACGCCTACTGCCGAGATACTCGAAATGCACAAACAGACGTGCGGCAGGCCTTCGACAGAACCTACGGACTTGCCCACCTGTGTGAACGGATGCAGAAGCGCTTTCAGGGAAGGCGCAGACTGCATCAGATGCGGGGACTTGCGCGGAGATGCCTTTCCGGGGCGCTTCTCGACCAGCACGAGGTTCCTGGTTGCGGGCACCCCCCGCGCGTGCGTGTGTGCGGGATACGAGTGATACTTGGGTCGAGTCTGCGTTCGGCAAGCGCTCGATAGGACGCCGACGGGGTCCTAGCGCACTGCGTATATTGACACGGCTGAGATCTGGAATTGACTGAGAATGTATTGACATATGTTGTGTTTCTTCGGAAGTTCGGATTGAGGCATCGAGACCTCGGCAGCTGGCTGCAGAATGGGTTGTCCAATCTGTGCAGGCGTGGGCTCTTCGGATCGAGAATATTTGCAGCTCAGAATTCGTCGCGGAGATCGTCGCATCTCGACGTCGTACGAGCGATCTACGTATAGTAGGGTTCATCGAACTATGATGATATGGGACGTCGAGCGGACATACGAGCCCGAGCCCGCCTGTCCGTAGAGCAGGATCAGATTGATCATAATAGTGATGGACGTCTCTTTTCTGGAGATCGTCGGCTCCTGCGTACGCTGAATTTCATTTGGGAGTCGCACTAACCGGTCTGCGAATGTGGCCGTATGTTGGGTATATAATCTTACGATGACCCTGACATCGTCCAAGATGGTCCATGAAATCTGCACGCGCCCAACGCCGAGTGCACCGGAGTAGTTCGACCTCCTTATTAGGAAATTAACGGAGATATAATGCATTGGGAGGGTGCAGGAGATGGAACGAGGAAGTAATGTGCGGCTTGACGCTGAGCCCCTGACGGACATCGATGTCTTGGCGCGAAGTCTACATCCGTTATCCTAGCGTCAGTCACCGCTAAGCAGAAATTCAACGCGGACTTTGGAGAATTGACGCCATGCAATGCAGTATCAGCAGGAGAGAATACATATCAATGTGACTTGCATTCCGTTAGACATGTCCAACCAGAGCTGTTCCTCATCTGATGCCCGGTTTTCATCGAATTCTCGACCATATTTCATCCACAGCAGACGAGGTCAATGATACCACGGCCCAACTCAATGATCAACATCTGCCGCAGACCTTCAGAGGCCAAAGCTCCCGGCGGCACCCGACAGACGGGCCTGGCCCAGCTCACGGACGGTGCTCGGGCAAAGGGTCGCAGAGAGACTGACGCCGGACAGCCCGTCTCGGCCAGCGGCATTCGGACGAGATCTGTCCACATATGAGCTGGGGAGGGATCTGGCGGCGCCGGGCTGTGTCGATAAATCTGGGAACCGACAATATTCACATCCCAGAGCCCAGCCATGCGTGCGGACAGTTCGCAGCTGTCACCGACGCACGAGCCCCGCTCCACGGTAACCTCCCCGCGCACGGGGCTGTGTCCTTGGTGCCATCCCCGTGCCCCCCAACATTTCTCTCCTCCGGCGAGCGCATGATTGAGCCCACGATGCAGGCCGGACGACACACGGCCGCATCGGCTTGCATGCTAAGATTGTCCTGCCAGAGCTTCTGCGCACGTGTCGATTCCCAGATCCCTCTCGCGACGGATCTCGCTCGAGGGCCGTTGGCCGAATTTGGCTGTCCGATGGCCTGTCCGCGGCGGGCGTCAGGGAGCGAGATCTGGGTCGGACCCGTGCTCCCGAGCTGAACCAGGCCCGTTTCGAGCTCAGACGCTGAGTGGAACCGTCGACGGGGTCCTCGCTCGCCGGTATGTTACCAGATGTGGTCGGACCAGAGATAGGCTCATAAATCTCGTTTTCGCAAGCCGAAAAGCGCAGTCATCATCATACATATCAGTCGATCTCCTACATCGCTGGCTCAATCTCCTCTTCAAGGTAGAATCCAGCGAGGCCATTTGCAACTTGGTCGAGCCTGAGAGAGGCGAGTCAACGAACTGTATCCACGGCTCGATATCGCCAAGAGCCAAAGCTCAGTAAATGTTCGCTACGCAAGATCATTGCTGCCCTCGTTGGGAGACACTGCTGTTGGTTGGCAGGCGGACTCGGAGATATGCCTGTCTATGGGTCAGCACCAGACGAGTAGACTACTAGACATTGTCATGATGCTACGTCACGGGAGGGTGCTCGATTATACTAATGATTGGATTTTGTCCTCCATGTGCGCCGGCTCGTCTCGAAAGCCGCGAATTTTGCTTCGATGGTGTAGCCGCAGCATTCGTCCTTCTGGTAATTCCGATCACTGTACCTGTAGACATCATTCACTGTCCCCCGCAACGGGATGGATGAGGACGACACATCATGCATCATTCGTCGTGACGCGCAGAATCGTACCAAAGTGACTCAACTGTGGTCGCCCACCGAGGTGCGAACGGGAAACGGGCCGTGTGTCTCGATGTCGCGGCGGGCGCCGCGGCGAAGTGCCGCTGCAGACCTATGGCCCGGGTGCATGGCGGCGTGCGGCGAATTGAGCTGACCCGCCTCGCCGATGGTGCTCCGGGCAAAGGGTCGCAGAGTGTGACATCTCTGCAGAGCTTCTGCGCGTGCGTCGGTCGAGGAGGCGACGACGTCAAGACGGCTGGGAAAGGGGAATCTGGGACACCGGGAGACGGGAAGTAGCTGACGCCCGAGTATTCGCCGCGGCTGCGGGAGCTCGCACCATGTGCCGGGACGGTGCTATATTCGAGACACTGGTTCTGCGCAGACAGGCGCACCGGGGCGGTCGCGGGTGTGGTCAGATGCTCCCGTGTCGGTGTCGCGGGGTGGTGCAGGCCGGAAATGTATTGCGACGGTAGGTGGTAACATGTATAGAGACGAGGAACGGGCCATGAGCGACGAGAGAGACTGTTACTATACCGCCGGGGCCGCTGAGTGGGAGAGATGATGGCGCCGGAGGGAGGAGGCAGCGTCGGCGCCACACGTGCATCGGGACGCCTGGGGTGGCTCGCGCGGAGGCTCTTTCGTCGCGGGGTTTGGTCGCAGGTCAGAAACGAAATTCGGCGAGTGGATGGGTCGGGTATGTTGGACGGTGTGCAGGGCCACGGCCGAGGCGAGAATATAAAGTAGATATAGGGATTACAAGAAGAGGAGGAGGGTTGAAGCTCCGCCGGATTTGTTAGCGCTGGCGAGGCAGAGTGTATGCGCCTGCTTGTGCGCCTGTGTATCTTCACTCAGGGCGAAGCCGACCTCACGTTGCCCCCGACCATTCTCTCCTCCCACCACCATCCTCTCTCCCACGGCAGAGTGGGGCGTCGCGCAATAATGCTCGAGACAGAGTGTATTTTGGAGGACAGTGAAGAGTCCGCCCTTCGCGTGAAGGGTAGAGGAGGAGGCGACGGGAGGGCGCACACTCGGTGAGACTCTCACTCGGCACGCTCTGGCACGCTCGGGTGAGCACACTGTCCCGCCCGCGCACGCTGATCGATACGCGCATTCTGCTCTGACCACCTAGCACCTGGCGTCCTCTCGCCCTCCGTGCTCTCTGTCCTGTCCTGTCCCGCGCCCCGCCCAGCCTCCCGCCTCTCTCGCGACCAACTCCCCGCTCTCTTCGCTCGCATCCCCGCCGCCGCCGCCGTCATTCTCGTCTCCATCGCATGGGCGCTTAATCGCCCATCCTCTGCGCCCAAGTCTGCGTCCGCGCCGCCGCGTCATGACTGCACGGCGCGTTCTCGACGAGTCCATTCTGCGCCTCTACGCCGGCCCACCCACTCTCAGGTCAGCAAGATCGCCGCCGCCACGTTGATGCAACTCGCCGAGACCGTCCAGCCCGCCCCTCATCGCGCGCAGCCCGCCGAGCACATCGCATCCCACCCGCCGCTCTCCGCTCCCTTCCCTGCCGCCCACCGCATCCCGCACCCCGCTCGCCGGAACGCGACGCAGCGAGTTCGAGTATGGGCGCCTAGATCGACGCCGACGCTGCACTTGGCGTGCGCGGAGCCTGCGCGCACGCCATCCTGCTCTGCAGCTCTGGCAGATGCAGAGAACTTGCAGCCTGGACCGCGCGACCGTATGTAGCACGTGAGTCAAATCGGACGTGTCTGCCGTAAAATCAGCGCTCACCTCGGCATGTCGTTGCGGACCGCTCTCCTAACCCCCGCACACCCTCAGCGCGCCCGTGCCCGCGCTCGCCTCCCACTCGCAGCTTCTATCTGTGCGCACCGCACAGCCTCGGCTTGCTGGGCTCGCAACGAGACCCCCCCTCCGACATCCACGCCGATGTATGCGCCGCTATCGACCGCGTCATGGGCGAGCGGACGCGTGTCGCCGCGCCCGCGCACGCCGCCGACGCTCTCGGACTGCAACAGAACTAAGCGCGCAGCCCAGCGGACCGAGGACCTCGTCAAGATAATGCTAGAGCACACCGGCGCACCTTTCTCGCTGCAGACTTCCGCCGACTCGCGCTATCCTAGCCGTGCCCCTGCCTCGGCGTATGCCTCCACGCAGCGTCCCGCGTCCCAGCGTCGCCGCCGCCTCGCGGGACCGCGAAATACCACGTCGGAGCGCGGGCGCCTGCTCTCGCCACCGCACACCGGCTCTAGGGTCTACACGCACGTGCACGTGCACGCGCTGCGCGTTGTACGAGGAGCCTGCGGAAGCTGGTCCGGAACAGAGGCCGCGGACACGCGCGAGGCGAGGGCGCGCATCCGGCGGCGTCAAGACGGCGCGGGGAACCCGCCTTGCGCGCCACAGACCGCCTGCCCGTGCCCGTGCGCGGTCGGTCCAGCCGCGCTCGCCCCCGCCGCGCTCATGCGGTACTCACCGGTAGCGACGATAGCGCCGCGCCCGCACGTAGTTTCGCACCGTCGGCGGCCCTGTGCGCGATCTGCCGGCCCGGCAGCGAGAGCTGCAGCGCAAGGTGAGCAGGACGCACGGACAGATGCGCAGAGGTCCGGCTTACCCATGTCCCTGCAGCGGCACTCGCAACCTGGCGCCCCGCCTCCCCACTCAAGGTCCGGTGCACGAGAAGAAGATGCGCCGCGCCCGAGACTCACCCCCTACGATCTCGTCCGGCGCCGCTACGTCAACGCCGCCGTCCCCCGGTACGCATGCTTGGGGCGGCGGGACTGGACTTACGGCCCCGCGCCCGTGATCGTCGGATCCTGGCCTGCAGCATCCAAGACGCGTGAGCTGAAACAGCACAGGGCCGACGCGCACTCGAGGGGCTCACCCGTCGCGCGCCAGAACGCTCCCCCGGGCCCGCCGACGCGCCGCTCGTCGGACCGCCGGACGCCCGAACCGCCAGCATCGAGTGGCACGCCGGAGAGCGAAGGCCGCGGCCGCGGGCGCTCCCTGCGATCCACGCACCTTCAGAAAGCCGGCACGGCACCGAGCCACGTTTGAGACATGCCCGTAGTGTCGCGCCGCGCGGGAGACGCGCAGGCTTCCAGGCGACTGCGCGTGCGCATCCGGGAGAAGACCGCTGAAGCGTGAGCCCACCGGACGCGGGAGCCCGCCGAGCGGCGCGCGCGCGGAGACGATGAGGCCGTGCACGGCGCGGCATAGCTTGGTGAGACCGAAGTCAGCAAAGTCGCCAGCGGGAAGTGAACGGAGACTGACCACCACTGTTCGAAGAAATGCCTCAGCCTGCCTTTGACTCATGGACAGACCGCCAGGGTGCGTCCGACCGCGGCGCGTCGCTCGCACCGCCCGCCGCGCGACCGCGAAATGCCACGTCGACCTCCCCGGCGACGTCGAGCAATGCTCGCACCGATGTGTCCCTCAGTGCGCCGGGATTAGGGCGGGGTAGATCCCGGACCAACACGACGTCGCCGCGATGCCTGCGCGCGGTCGTCAGCGGCCGAGTCCGGTGAGGTAGAATGCTCTGATGACCGACCTCAAGGACGATGCCCGCCGTCCGCCCGGCCATGCGCGTGCGCGCCGATGTGCGCCCGCCTCCGCCTCCGCTGCACGCGATCCGCGACGGTCGTACCGCCGCGCGGCACAGCAGCCCCGCGGGACTCCCGTGCCGACCCGACATCTAGCGCTGATGACCGCAGACCACGGGGGAGCTTGACCGTGGTAGTGCGCCGCCCGTGCGTGAGGAGGAATCCGAGCCGAGCGGCGGGCACGGGCGCCCTGCGGAAAGTGCCCCCCAAGTCAGAGGATGCGGAAGCGGGAAATGGGCGAATGGCCACGCTTACATGCTCAGGATTCCGCGCGCGATGTGGCTCGATGCGCTGTCCCACGAGCCGCGGTCCGCGCGTCGTAGGAATGAAGTGCCCTAGTTTAATCAGTTGAGCTAGTTGCGCACGAGTGTCGGCGGCTGCCTGCTTCCGAGCTCGGCACGAAGACTTGTATGGCAGCTGTGGAGACTGCACAGCTCAACGCTGGCAAGACTCTGGCGACCCCGAGATCGCAGGCGAGCCATTGTCCGGGTATCCGCATGCGGGACGCCTCCAGGACATGCGGGCGAGGAGAACTGGGCCGCGCGTGTCGAGAGAGGGCTAAATGATGCTGTTAGCACTGCTATATCTACCTCAGAAACGAATAGCATTGCTGCTCACCTGGATATATTGCGGATGTTGATGACCCGTGAACAGCACAAGGCAGCAATATCGAAGACTTCAGATACTGAGGTGAAATGCAGCTGCACTCTCTTCCACACCATTCCGTCTGCTGGAAGAGAATCAGTATGTCGCCATAATATACAACAGTACCACTTTTGCTCGCACTCACCAGATGCAGATGCTTGCTCCCTCGCAAGGAATCACTTGCTCATTTGACGGCCTTCAATGTAGTCAACACTGTTCAGAGTGTTTGCAGGAAAATGGGACCCAGATGATGACAGAAGGAAGTAATTGCTAATTAGTATAGAAATGACCATACTCATCTGTCCTCACGGCCGGCCACTGGAGAAGTAGATGTGTAAGATGAACGTCGAGCGTTCGAGGGTCGGAGACAAGGGCGATGGGGCGTGCAAAAATTCCTCGCGCTCACGTATTAGTGCACTTTGTGAGAAGTCTGGAACACGGAACAACATACCCAGTTTGGCCAGCTATTTCACACCTTCTAGGCATCTGCCGCAGGCTGTGTATTGGTGAGGTAACTCTATAGCCGCTCAAAATCACAGTATTTCGGGTCACAACCGGCAACATTCTGAGGGCGGACAGGCTCCTGCGCCGCTGCGCGGGTTTTTGTAGCATTCTGTGACATTTGAGAACAGATTATAGAGACCTATAGTAGGCAGTCTGGTCACAGTCTACAGATTTAGCACTCGCATGTTGCCGCGCAATTGGTACACGTTCTGTGTCATTTTGCACTTCCAAGGGACATCCACTTGAGTATACTGGTACTACATATAACAGGAGTTGTACTACAGTATTTGGGCACCCTGTGGGCCGCAGGCCATAACCGTGATGGATGGTGGACAGCCCACTGCAGGCCACGTAAGCGCGGCAGACCTTCCTAGATAGGCAAGTATAATACCAGATACGGACATCAGATCTACCAGACTCTGCTTTGGCAGATTGGCAGATTACGCCATTTGTTGTTAGAATACCATTTCCACAGTGCCTAAAATCAGAAAGAGTATACAGAAATTAGGCAAAATGCTGCCCAGATTATTAGTCTCTGCTATCAAGCTGCTCATTATGCATCTATGATTCCGTACGGACCGTAACCTGCATGCTATTCAGTCTGAGGGCCACTCACAGTGGCATATTCTGATGGGTGTTGCTCTGTGTTTTGTGTTAGAGGTACAGAGCTGCAACAGACTCACAGGAACAGGCAAATTACTTTCCATATCTTCGGCACACAGCACACTTCTCACTACTTGTACGAGTCGTATTCGGAATGTTGTCTCTATGCGCATCCTGGCCATTCTTTTACATCCCGTAAATGTGAAAATGCGTCCACTGGACCAGCATCCTGTGCTCAGAAAGACTAAGCATAATTGAATTCACTCTTTGTAAATGGGCATTCCTCTGCACATACATATTGCAACAGGCCCTATCTCCTCCGGTATGGAAGTCATATTGACCAATCAGCAGGCGTGTAATATGGTAGGGATTCTCCCAGGCCTGCAACCCTGAGTAGTGTTGTGCTGGGCCCGGCTCGGCTCGAAAGCCCGGGCTTGGGCTCGGCTTAGGGCGGCCCAGGGCTCTCAAAATCGTGAGCCGGGCCCGCTGGGGAGGGCTCGGGCCTGGCCCGGCTCGGCCGGGCTTTAGCCCGGGCTTTTGGCATGTAGTAGTAAGTAAGTAATATAACATTTTTGCTATGCAAAAGCGTTGAACTAACACTTACTGAATAAGAACGAATGTTGTAGGCATCAAAATATGACAAGGAGTCGCAAGAGAATGCCTCGAAAGGTACGTGAGGATGCAAGTACAACGTGTCACGTGACTTCTGCACGAGTCCGAGCTCACATCTGTACTTCAGCGTGACCTCGGAGTTGATTCTGGAAGGTTTTTTACAACCTTAAGATGGCGAAATTTACATATAGGTGTGTCTCAAATGATCTATTACTGCCTTCTACAATAATTATACAAGTTCCAAAAGCCCAGGGCTTTTGGGCTCGGCTCGGGCTTTCGAAAACTCAGGCCGGGCCCTGACAGCGGGCTTCAAGACGGCTTGGGCTCGGCTCGGCCCGGCTCCCAGAGGGCCCGCCCGGCTCGGCTCGGGCTCGAAAGCCCGGCCCGGCACAACACTAACCCTGAGAATAGCCGCCTGGCCAAGCTTGTCTACGTGGCAGGCTCAGACATGCTCCGTCGCTCAGAAAGCCCTGGAATATGCATGCTAAGGGCAGGGACCTTCTCCTCCGTGCCCGTATTCGACGTGGCATTTGCCCGGCAGGCTGAAACAGTGTGATGTGCGCGTGCAAGGATGACAGCATGCCATCAGGCATGGGAACGTGCGGAGCCGCAGTGGGTCTACGCCACAGCCGGTTGTCTCTCGCTTGCAGCGGGCCTTAAAATTTGCTGTGAAGTGTTGGTATGGAAGCGGAGAAGATGCGGCGGCGGCGGTGGACATGCAAGTGCCCGAAATCCGAGGTGTGGGTGACCCAGGGGTATAAAGGATGGTCAGATTGCAGCAAGAAGGGCATCATCCTACTCCACCTTTCGTCTACCTTTCGCTTCTTGTCCACTTCAGCCATCCTAGTAGTTTAGGCTGTTTGTCGGAATAACAGTGAGTGCCCGCTGTCGTATGCAGTGATCTCAATCTTCACACAATTCGCACAGTGCATGTGTCGGTATGCCACGCCACCAGTCTGCAGTTCACCAGGTATGTACGCAATTCTCCTATCCCTTCTGCTGCTCACATGATTAGCACAGAGTGCAATACTCACGAGTCACAATGAAAGAGCATCCTCAAGTGACCATGTCACAGGTATGTCTGGCGGTCTGCTCGTTAGGGGTTTTGCTCACTCGTAGCTTATCGATCAGATATTGCCGACACAGTGTCAGTGGGATATGTAGTCGGTATTAATCGTGTTCTGCGTGATAAGCCTGGTAAGCACTTTCAAAGTGGATGTGTACGTGATCAGCAGTCAGTAGTCGGCGTATTGTGATAGCTCATCGAATAGCGCAGTGTCACAGTGTCGTCGCAATGCGGGCCCGGTGTTCGAGAAAGCGGGTAGGGTATAGTTATCACTAGCACACGGGCTGAGGACTACAAGGGTGTTGCGAGAGCCAGCCGAGCCGCCAGAGACTGAGAGCTGGGCGTGCTGGGATCGTGCGAAGCATTGAGGGGTTGATCGCCGCCCGAACACAGCCATCTATGCCGAACGAGTGCCGTCGTGAACCAGCGGCTGGGCCGTCAGTGGGCCGGCTAGACGTGTCCGTGCGCACATCTTCGCGACATGGCTCAATGTACCAAGGGAGTGCATACCCAGCCTCTGCCGAGCGAGAAAGTACACGGATGTTAGTATGACCACGGAACATTGGGAAAGGGAGCTGGTGTAGCGTGGCCAAGCGACAAGAACATGCGAGAGAGCCAGTGCATTGCCGAGTAGTCCACATGGACCCACAAGCCTCTCGCATGAGAAGACATCTGTAAGCCTAGATTACTACGCCTAAGACGGTCTAGAGTCTGCAGGAGCTGTTCGCAATGCTGTCAGGACGCGATGAGCTTGCTATTAGGGCGGTCATAGCGGTTTCATGATGATAGCAGAGCGCGGGCCGCATCTTGCAGAATCAGAGCTGAGAGAAGCATCGTGAGCGTGTCGAGGGGCGCAAGTAGTAGCCGCAGGGTCGGGGATGGACGTGAGCTGTAGTTGCCTCTGGAGTGGACCAGGACGACATCGCAGGTGTCATGTTGCATACGTAGTCACCAGATCTTGTACCTAGTCTTTATTGGCCTGCAATAGAAACTTTCCAGCTTATCATCCTCACTGAATCGTTCGAAGCGGCTCGGCACATTACACGGACTTCTCGCTTGGGCTACTAGTGTAGTCAACTAGGTGGCAGCCCCGGGCTCTTCGGCGTTCACATACTGGCAGGTGCGCGGCAGCAAACCAGCCCAACCCACGGTGATCGGGACTCGCAAGAGAGCCTCTTCAAGGGCTTACCGTGAGAAGTGCCCGGACTTGCGTACATGCAGTTGGCTCTGGACTCCTCATCTCTCGTGTATGCACAGAACGTGCATATGCACACATTGGGAGCTGGATCCTCAACGCTGAATATGGTCGAATAAACCTCATCGCGCAGAAGGCCGTCTGGACGCTCTCTGCATAGCACGAGAAGGGTGCCTGCCGTGAGACTGCAGACGTGACAAGGGGGGCCGCATGATAGCGGCGCACACACCTGCCCGTCCCCGCTGGCATTTCGGCCAACTCACAAATAAATAAGAAATGCACTGTATTTCCTCGGCAACCCACGAGTCCAAGAAACCTGATGCTGTTTACGTCAAGACGTCATCCACAGCACATTGGCACCATGCAAGAGCATTCAGTAGGTGGGGATCTGAGAGCGGCGCAGGTCAAAACAATAATGTGAGGCGCAGTGCGATGCAGAGGAGCAGAAGCAAAGTTAAACACAGCGGTGATAGTACTGAAATGAAAGCCGCATTGGGCAGCGGGTGCGCGGGCCGTCGCGCCGCGCTCAACTGTTGCAACAAGCACTCTTAAGCTCAAGCTCAAGTCCGAATCCTCGTCGTGTTCGTTTCGCGGCGCTCCTGCTTTCATAACTCCCTCTGGGTCCATCCGTCTATTGCATCCGTATTCTACTCCCCTTGCGAACCTTTGATCGTTCGTATCTTACACTCGTGAAGCCGGTGCTAAGGACGGCGACTCTCAGTCGTTCTCGAATCTCAGCGGGCAACACACACCTACCACCCGTCCCGCAAGCCTCGCATTTCCGACATTGGACGATCTCGCTACACCTTCGGCATGGCACATGCTCCCAAGACTCGGTAGCGATCGGCGTCCCACAGAGAGGCTCTATGTACTTGTCTCGCTCTCACGCCGTGGATACTTTTCGCTCTGCTCACAAGTTTCAACGCTTTGCCACTTTGCTCCGTCCTTCTGCTCTGTGAAGACCTCCCTATCGGCAGTCGCAAGTCGCTCTCTCCGCTCCGTGGCAGCTCGGGTACCAAGTCCGATGTGCGAGCAAGGATCTGCTCCTGTCAGAGTGGCAAATGCAGCACACCGCCAACAACATAAGCATGTGCCGTCGCCGTCGGTCTTTCTGCGTGGTCCACGCGGCTATAGCGAACGTGAGTACACACTCACAGTCTACCGACATTCGCGTTGCAGCGGCCCTGCTCGCGTAACAGTATGCCGTTAGCATGGAGCGCTTGCCAGCGCATCCTCGCAATTCTCGCAGAAACCCTCCGAGGTATGCTCCTGATGGGTCCGGTTATGTATTGCGTCGTCTGCGGCGTCGCGACGCATCGCATGTGAGTACACTCGTATGCGCTATCTTTGGTAGCTCTGACTATATCTCCGCAAGTGTTCCTCCTCCCCGGCTCGATGTATCTCTCCATCCCCAGCAACGCTGTGTGGGGCATTGCCCGCACAGTTTGGCTTGCGTGCGTACCTCGCAACGGGTGTGGCGCTCTGCTATGCGATTTGCGCCGCGCTCGGCCCGTGCTGCTGATTCCGCCATCCTGGGAGATAATCTTGGACGACGAAGAGTACGCGGAGGACGATGCCGAAGACGTCGTCCTCGAGGCTGGGCCCGTGCCGCTTGTGAGTCGTCAGGCCCTGCGTTGTGCAGCCACCCGAGTGCCGGGAGTAGCAGGAAGGCTTGCTTGAACGAGGACCAGATCGCCACGGACGGGTGGGCTATGGACGAACTGTGTGTCGTTGGGTGATGATTTCCCGTATGTGTACACGCCCCCGATCGCTGTGCGCTTGCAGGATGTCGCCTTGCTAGACCGTCGCTGTCCACGACCTTCCCACGAGCTCGCTTGTAGGTTTACGAAATTCCTTTATATATTTTCTTGCGCTGCATCGTGACGTCCCGAGGCGGGCTGTGACTTGCCCTGATCTGTCGAGGCGCGCACGCAGACATGGCTCGCGGCGCCTGAAATGCATCTGTGCGATATCTGTGTGATCTCGGGTCCACCGGACGCGGGGGCGTTCGTAGCTGAATCGGCTCGGCACGGCGTTAAGAGCGCATGCGGATGCACGTTCAGGGGACGCTTCGAGGCTGGAACAGATGCGGGGAGTTGTGCGGGGATGCCTTTCGAGGGGCTCCCTCGTTGCGGGGACGCCTCGCGTGCGTGTACTCCGATGTAGGTATTGATCATGGTTCGGTCGGGAGAAGGGTCGCGGAAGGGGTGGACACCGGGCCGTACGATTCGGGCTGTGGCGGCTGAACGGGATCTGTTCCTACGGTCAAGCTTCGAGGGAGATCGAGCATTCGTGCTCAGATCACTAAGGCATCTGGTACTTGGATCTCATTTGATGGTGCATCTACTGACATTGTCCACAACATACAACAATACGTGATAGCACGCCCACGCTCGAGGGTCAACATCTGCCGCAGACCTTCAGAGGCCAAAGCTCCCGGCGGCACCCGACAGACGGGCCTGGCCCAGCTCACGGACGGTGCTCGGCCAAAGGGTCGCAGAGAGACTGACGCCGGACAGCCCGTCTCGGCCAGCGGCATTCGGACGAGATCTGTCCACATATGAGATGGGGAGGGATCTGGCGGCGCCGGGCTGTGTCGATAAATCTGGGAACCGACACATGCGCGGAAGGTCTGGAGAGACGTCGCCCTCTGCGACCCTTTGCCCGAGAGCACCATCGGCGGTGCGGGCCAGCTCCATTCGCCGCACGCCGCACGCCGCCATGCACCCGGGCCATGGGTCCTCAGCGGCACTTCGCCGCGGCCGGCGCCGCGATGTCGAGACACACGGCCCGTTTTCCGTTCATGCCTTGCTTGTGCGAACCTAGTCGAGCTACTTTGCGATGATTCTGCGCGTCACGATGCACGAGTATCGTCCCCTTCGATCTCGTTGCGGGGGACAGTGATCGGAATTACCAGAAGGACAAATGCTGCGGCTATGCCATCGAAGCAAAATCCACGGCTTTCGAGACGAGCCGGCGCACACGGTGGAGAAATGGTGGTGAAAATTCAATCATTAGTTCAATTGGGCACCCTCCGTAGCGTAGCATCAGGACGATGTCTAGTAGTGTACTCGTCTGGTGTTGGCCTATAGGCAGGCATATACTCGAGTCCGCTTGTTACCCGGTAGCAGGGCAGCAACGATCTTGCGAAGCGAACACTTGCTGAGCTCTGGTTCTCGGCGACATTGAGCCGCGGGCACAGTGCGTTGACTCACTTATCTCAGGCTTGACCAAGGTACAATCCACCTCAGTGGATTCTACCTTGGAGAGGAGAATGGGCCGGCGACTTAGGGGATCGAATGGTATCTTTGATGATAACTGGGCTCCCGTTCGATCTGCGAAACCGATATTTGTGAGTCTATCTCTGGCCCGACCACATCTGGTAATATACCGAGCGAGCGAGGACCCCGTTGACGGTTCCACTGAGCGTCTGAGCTCAAAGCGGGCCTGGTGCAGCTCGGGAGCACGGGTCCGACCCAGATCTCGCTCCCTGACGCCGGCCGCGGACGGGCCATCGGACAGCCAAACTCGGGCAACGGCCCTCGAGCGAGATCCGTCGCGAGAGGGATCTGGGAATGACACGTGCGCAGAAGCTCTGGCAGGACAATGTTAGGATGCAAGCCGGTGCGCCGATGCGCTGCGATTCGGCGTGCGTTGTGGGTTCGTTCGTGCGCTCGCCGGGGGAGAGAAATGTTGGGGAGCACGGGATGGCACCAAGGGCACAGCCCCATGCGCGGGGAGGTTGCCGTGGAGCGGGGCTCGAGCGTCGGTGACAGCTGCGAGCTGTCCGCACGGACGGCTGGGCTCTGGGATGTGAATACGGTCGGTCGAGGAGGCGACGACGTCAAGACGGCTGGGAAAGGGGAATGTGGGACACCGGGAGACGGGAAGTAGCTGACGCCCGAGTATTCGCCGCGGCTGCGGGATCTCGCACCATGTGCCGGGACGGTGCTATATTCGAGACACTGGTTCTGCGCAGACAGGCGCACCGGGGCGGTCGCGGGTGTGGTCAGATGCTCCCGTGTCGGTGTCGCGGGGTGGTGCAGGCCCGAAATGTATTGCGACGGTAGGTGGTAACATGTACAGAGACGAGGAACGGGCCATGAGCGACGAGAGAGACTGTTACTATACCGCCGGGGCCGCTGAGTGGGAGAGATGATGGCGCCGGAGGGAGGAGGCAGCGTCGGCGCCACACGTGCATCGGGACGCCTGGGGTGGCTCGCGCGGAGGCTCTTTCGTCGCGGCGTTGGGTCGCAGGTCAGAAACGAAATTCGGCGAGTGGATGGGTCGGGTATGTTGGACGGTGTGCAGGGCCACGGCCGAGGCGAGAATATAAAGTAGATATAGGGATTACAAGAAGAGGAGGAGGGTTGAAGCTCCGCCGGATTTGTTAGCGCTGGCGAGGCAGAGTGTATGCGCCTGCTTGTGCGCCTGTGTATCTTCACTCAGGGCGAAGCCGACCTCACGTTGCCCCCGACCATTCTCTCCTCCCACCACCATCCTCTCTCCGCACCCGCGACCCGCCCTTCCCCCTCCCGCCCCTCCATCCTCCCCGCCGTCGTCGTCGCCGCCGTCCTCGACGCCCACGCCTAGGTCTCCTAGCGCTCACCGCCTCGTGCGGTACATTCCCACATTCCCCCACCGCCGCACTCTCCCGACCCGTCTCCTCCTCCCGATCCCGCCCTCGGGCCACGCTCCCATCCTCCTCCATCTGCGGTCATGGCAGACCGCCTACCCCAGCAGTACTCTATGCTTCCCAATAATTTCAACGCGGGCCTCATGGGTCAGCCGGGCATGTCCCAGCAGCCCGCCCAGCCCTCTCAGATGGGTGGCCTCGACCCCGACCACGCACGCATGTGGCAACAGCTTCAGCAACAGCAGCAGCAACAGCAGCCACAGCATTTACAACAACTCTTCCGACAACAGACTGGGTCTGCGGGCATGGGCGGGCAGCAGATGACCCAGGTATGTTCTCCTGCTTGATCAGCTCTCCCATCGCTCCCTGTATGCGCGTGACACGATTCATGAGCACTCGTCGTCGGCATAGACCTCGCTGCGGCGCGCGATATCGCCCTCAGCATGCCCCGCCCCATCCGCACTCTGTCTTCGCTTCCAGAGAGGCGTTACCCACGCCCGTCTGCTTACGTCATCACGTGAGCGCTCCCAGCCGCCGGCGGCGATGTCTGAATTTTGTCCGCCCCGCACAGCTCCGCGCATGTAAAGCCGACGCTAACTTCCTCTGTAGCAGCAGATGCACCAGCTCCTCAGCCAGCGGATGCGTCAAGAAGGCCAGCAGCGCCAGATGCCGTTCCAAATGTCGCAGCAAATGGGCGCAAATACCGCGTCCTCCGCCGGGTTTCATGATCAGGGCGCTAACCAGATGCAGCCTGGTCAGGGCATGCAGCAGTTCGGGGGGAACCATAATGCGATGCGTCTTCAAGCTCTCGCTGCAGCGAATAACAATCCCGCCATGATGCAGGCGCTGCAGAACTCGAACAACCCACTGCTCAACCGCCAGCTCGAGATGCTTATTCAGCAGCAGCCCCCGCATGGGAGCTCTTCGCCCAACGCTAACGCCCTAGCCGCGATGCAGCGGCTGCAGATGCACAACGCGCAGCAGCAGGCGCAACAGCACCAGCAACATTCACATCCCCAACATCAGCCGCAAGCCCCCCAGCAATCGCAGCTCTCGACCATGGGCGCTCAGCTCGGGCAGATGCACAATCAGGCGCAGCAGCCGGGCTTCTTTCCCTCCTCGACGATGCAAGGCGGCGCGGATCCGGGCCATCCAGTCCCGCGCTCTATGATGCAGCCGAACCCGATGATGAACGCAGCCCCGCGTTCGATGTTGCAGCAGTCGGCGATGCAGCAGCAGCAGCAGCCACAACGGTCTCAGCTTCCGCAGCATCAGCAGAATGCCGCGACGGCGCGTGGCATGATAGAGGAGATCCAGAAGCGCATAGAGACGCTGAGGAATCAGATTATCGACCTCGAGAAGAAGCGCAACGCGTTGATACAGGACCCCGCGTCGAAAATGAACCCTGCGGCGGCGCAACAAATCAAGGCGTGCAGCGAAGAAATTCAGAAACGGAAGATGCTGATCCAGCAGATGCTGCTGCAGATCCAGAAACTGCAGGAAGGTATCAACGCTGCGATGGGGAATGGGATGCATCCTGGCGGCGGTATGAACGGCGTTGCGTCTATTGCGAACGCGTAAGTCTCCTCACACGACGGGCTCCTTCCAGTGCTGAGAACGTGACTTGTTTCCCCCGCCAACAGCGCTGCAGGACCATCCAGTATGCAACCGCAACGAAGTCTCCCGAACGGTATGAGCCAGCCTCAGTCTGGATGGCCCAATCAATCGGGCTTGGCGCCGCCCTTCCAGCAAGCACAGCCTCAGCCGCAGCAGTCTGAGCAATTCCATCATACTCCTCAGCTATCGGCGAGCGGTATCGCTCATCCTGCAAAGGTCGCGACGCCGCAGCTCATCCCTCAGGGCGGCGGCGGGCAGATGGGCGCAATCCCGCAGCGCACGGTGTCGACGCCGTTCCAGCTCATGCAGTCCGCACAGCAGAATCAACTACAATCTCCCAACATGATGGCGAACCAGTTCGCAGGACAGGCGCAGAACTCGATGCAACAGCAACAGCAACTGGCACAGCAGCAGGCGCAACAGCAGCAGCAGCAGCAGCAACAACAACAACAACAGCAAACGCAACAGCCGCCGCAACCGTCACAGCTACTTCCACCGCGGTTCCCGCCTCTAGCCCAGGAACTCTTCGCTTCCGCATATTCGAACTTTTGCGGGAAGACGAACCTCCAACCCGACCCGTCTCAACTCAACCGAGATGGCCGTCAAATCAACCTGCACCAGCTGCACGTAGAGGTCATGAATATGGGAACGACAATCAGGGTACGTTGCTCGAGTCCGCCACTCTTACGTCCGGTGCTCATCGTAGCTCCTATTCAGATCGGGAACAACGACGATGCGTGGGCGATTATCGGCGGCAAGCTGGGCTTCGTACAGTTCCCGGCGTCCGACACCGAGCCCGCTAAATGCGGTCCTGGCATGGCGGCACATCTACAGCATGTTTACAAGCAGTATCTCTCCGCGTTCGATGCGACGTACATCAACTCGATCCTCCGGCGCAAGAACGATATGCGCAACCAGACTCTGCAGGCGAACGGGCAGAATATGCCGCCGCAGAACGATGAGGAGCGTCGCATGCAACTCATGAATCAGGCCCAGGGTGGGCAGTCGGGCGCGCAGCCCCCGCAAGGCTTGGGGCAGAATGGTCAGATGCCCGGGCCGTCCGCACAGTCGATGGGTCCATCTATGTCTCCCTCGCAGCGTCCTGCCATGAGCGCCGACCAGAAGCCTGATATCAGCGGACCGAGCGGTCTGGGCGGCCTGCAGGGCATGGACCCCGCGCGATTGAACGAGTTTATGAAGTACGCGTCCGTCCCCACACAGGAGCTTCGTGCGCGCGGGATCCCCGAGGTCGCGATCAAGTGGATCGAGTCGCACCGTCCGATCCTCCAGCGCCATATCCAGCAGCAGCAGGAGTACCGCGCGGGCATCGGCGCGGGCATGAACGCGAACGCGCAACGCGCGCCGTCGAACTCGCCGCAGTCGCTCTTCAACGCGGGCGCGCAGCAGGGCCCGCAGATGTCCAACGCGATCCCTGCGGGGCTCAACATGCGTGTGGAGCAGCCGCAGGCTGCACTGCAGATTCCGCTCCAGAACGGCGGCGCGGGACCCGCGCCCCAGGCGCAGCAGCCGCCCCAGATGGAGAACAGGATGCCGATTCCCCCTATCCAGCAGCGCCGTCGGCCTACTGCTCAGGAAGAGGAGCAGGGTGCGCAGGTGGTCGAGCACATCAAGCGCGATGCTATGTCCCGTAAGTCGACTGAGAGTGTATTAACGCAGCTTGATGCTGACCTCGTGCAGGTCTGAACAACATGCGTGTCTACAACGTGCCGGATCATCAGCGGTTCGAGTTCAATACCCTCTTGGAGCAGGTGTACAAGTACGCGCAGGAGATGGAGCCGAATCTGCCCAGATTCGCTTGCTTCTGGAAGCCAGATGCGATCCGCCACGTCGTGACTATGGTGAGAGATAGGCGTCGCAGTACACCGATATCGTTCTCGTGCTGATGCGGTTCCGCACAGATCGTGGCTACTCAGCACCAAAAGCAACTGCTCGCCTCACCCCACCCGCGCCATACCTTGGAGGTGAACGCTCTTCGGACGATGTTGAAGCACTTCCAGGCCGCACTGGAGCAGTACAATAATCTCACGGCGGTCCTGTATCCTGAGCTTGCCCAGAACCGGCCCCAGAACCAGCAGCCCCCACCGGCCCCGCCCACTCAGCCCGGTCCCGGCTCGTCCGCTCCCAGCATGCAATCCTCGCATCAAAGAGTGCCCAGCATGTCCCAAATGCCGCCGCAACCGCCGCACCCACCACAAGCGGCCCCACAGCCTACCCCTCAAATGCCGCAGGTACAGCCCCCCCAGACTCCCGCAGTACCTCAACCGCCGATTGCAGTCACCGCTTCGCCACATATGCCGCCGCGTGCCACCGGCAAGCGGAAGGCACCGGACAGTAATGGTCATGTCTCGACGCCGCCCGCGTCCGCTTCTACGCCTGCCGCGAACGCGCTGACGCCGACGCACACGATGAGCTCCCCGCAGACACCCAAGTCGCCGAGGACGAAGGCACCAGCGAAGGCCACGAAGGCTCCGCCGAAGCCGCGGAAGACGAGCACGAAGGTCACACCCGCTGCAGGTCCCTCGACGGATCACGCCGCGACTCCCGCGACGCCCAAGACGCCTGCTACTCCTGCGGCCGCGGCGACGCCCGCGCCTGTACCGCCTCAGACCCCGGAGACTGGCAGCAAAAGACCGCGCGAGGAAGAGCCTGCGGCTGCAGTGGAGCCGTCTCCGAAGAAGATCAAGACCGAGTGGGACGGCCCGTCGGACGACATGATGCTTAAGAAACATGAGCAGATTGAGGACATCAAGACGGAGGAGGATGCAGCGAAGTTCTTGGAGTCGATGACGGACCTGCTCAAGCAGGCCGAGGAGGGCTCGGACCTCATCACGACACAGCTGTCGGACACCATCGACCAGATCCTCAAGGGCTTCAGTGTACCATCGGACGGCATGGAGGACAGCCTCTCGTCACTCACCAGCGCGGGCCCTTCCGACTTCTCGAGCATGTATGGCCCGTCTTCGCCAACGCCGCAGCTACCAGGTCTGGACGGATCGGAGTTCTTTGACTTCTCGTTGTTCCCCGGCACGGAGGATGACTTGGGGTCGAAGGCGGCTACCCCGGATCTTGTCGCTACGTCGTCGACAAATCCAAGTCCGAGCTCGCAGTCAGACGCGGACCCAGGTCACGCGCCATCGACCGCGGCCGACACGGCGAAGATCGTGGACCCGAAGGCCGAGGACAGTAGCCAAAGCCTGGACTTCCTCCGTGGCTCGCTATTTGAGATTGACGGGGGTGAGTCATCATACTACAACGCGTCCGACGCGTGGAAATGGGACACGCCGATGCAGGCGCTGGACCAGCCATGGGCGATATCGTCATCATAGAATCCGGCGGGAGGAAAGCAAGGATGGATGGAGGACGGACGAACGGAAGGATTGCAGTGCTTGATTTGCACATGATTGTATCTGAAGGATCTCATTCTCATCTGCGTGTTTGCGAGCGATTGATACTACTTTATCGTCTGCGTTCTGGATCTCTCTGTCTTCCTATTTCACTCACTGTCTGTCGTCGCATCTGCTGTTGTCTCTTGGTTACACGCTTGTGTGCGCTGTGTATCACTACCTATCGTCTAGCTTGCTATCGATATTGTGCAGTCTATTAGAAACTCATTTTTTTTCTTGGAACGCTGTGCTTGGGAGTACGTTCGGGTGCTACATGGGCAGCATATCTCCCGGCGAGAGCAAGTTCAATAGAACATAGTCCGGATTTCGTCGTAAATGGTCACACATTGGCGCGGACAGACTAGCACAGCGTCGTCTTCTCATCCAATCTGCAGCACGCTGGAACAAGATTGCTCACAAGATGATCCTACATATCCTACACCTAGAACGGTCTACATCGGGAAAAACGAGCGGTCTTAGTCAGTATCGGGAAGCTGATACGCCATGCCTTTGTAGTCGTCCATCCACGGCTCTCAATCACAAAGTGAACCGAGCGTTAAGGACTGTTCGATCCTGGTGATACTCTTGTTAACACGGTCCTAGTAGACCTGAGATACCCATCCCCTTACCTGTAGCCCTAGCTATGGAGGCGAATCAGTATGCGTCAGCCGCCTTATCAGTATGTTAGTTACTAGTATCGTACCTCTGGGTGTACTCCTTTGTCTCCCAGCACCATGTTCACCTGGTGCTCTGGGTTAGTCATGCCCTGGACATGAGAGTTCATTTGCGCTCGTTCAACAATGTGGCGGCTGCGCAGCTAATAATTAATTTGACGGCAGCCTGATGGTTGTGCACGTACTTAATATCTACGAGCAACTTGCTATGGGTCGGATGGGGCTCTTTGGCTACAAACAACTAAGTGCAATTGTTGATATAGACGATGCTGCTCACCGAGAACATCACAGAACGCCTGTGAGCAATGGTTGAAGTCAGACACAATACCGGCATCGACCATACTGCCTCACCTTGACGAGCAAGCTGCTCTGATCGTCTATACCGAATGTTACTTCACTGTCCCGGCAGGCTGACCAGGATTCCTGTTTATCGCTCACTTAGAGGTGATTGTGAAGTTCGATGTATATCATTGACGTACAACAATTGCCTCAAGGCCTTGGGTCGCCAGTGCCTTGCTAGATCTACTGGATGGAGCCTGATGGATAGGCTGCCCCGTTGCCGTCGCGGCCCGCGGATCGTGTTCCACAGTGTGCCGTAGAGCTGCAAAATATTTCATATGGAATTCGTGTATCAAGTTTCAGTCTGAATGACACGCACTCCGCACTTCTTTATCAACGAATTGCTCTGAAAAGAGGCCAGTCTAGGATGTCATTTCGTGACTAATGTTCGGACTCACTTGTGGTAATCGAGGTTATGGACTTAGCAGAATCAATGCAGGAGTCGTTTCTCTCTGCATCGACCTCAATAGGCAGATCTACACAGCTTATTGGTACCTCAAACTGTGTGTGTGAGGCGTATGCTTACCTGCGGCTGTCCCCGAATGGCAATGGTCAAAGAGCATCTGGAAAGCCTATGATCAGCACCTGATATGCGTGTAGAGGTGCGGTCGGAGCATACCACCATACGCGAACCCTTTGGGAGGTGTTCCACAAGAATGTTATGAATCTCCTGTAGAAGATGGCTGTATTTGCCGCACTTCGCTAGAGAGTGAAGAGGCGGTATACTAACGTCGTCTATAATGAAGTTCTCAGTCGGATCTCCTGGATCTTCCCAGGTAAGCTGATCATTAAATCTAACATCCGCAGGCCATATGACTGCAAGGAAAATATCGACATGTTAGAAGGATAGAATTAACAGTGCAACTATGCAGAGAGAAACCTTCATCGAATCCGTCCAACTCTGCGCCATTCCTATTCTTGACTTGACTTCCATGCCCGCTAACTGAGGTGTGTGCAAAGAACATCAATAACAATCCCTGCATGCTGCTTGGCGTGCACGCACACAAGAAGAAAAATGTATCTCCGCTCCTCGCGCCTTTGACGAGTTTCTTCATAGCTGTCAGCTGCGACGCATGTTTAGTGAGTTTCGTCGTACAATGGACCAGACTTACGATATTGTCCTTAGTCGGCGGCTCGCTGTCTGTCATGACCCTGATGTCTTCCTTTTTCCATTTATATGTATCTGCAGAAATAAATGACTGACATGACCATATCTCAGTGGCTTGTAGCTCACTGACGAGGAGCTTTTCGAGCGCTCCGGGATCATGAGAAGTACCACGCAGTGCCGCATCTGAATATCCAGGACGGCAGGATAACTCTTGATACTGCACAGCTACCAATAGAGCCTTCTTCTTAGCCTCGAGATTCATCGTATCTTGTACAGATATGAGTGCCTAGCGATATTCGGCAGAAAAGGGTGTGTGAGGGAAAGCGATAGATTGACCTTTACCGGGGCCTGAAGGATCTGATACCTTTGGCGAGCACTCTTATACCAGATAATTATCAGATCTGACTAAGTCCAATTTCACTTCTCGTGTTGAAGCGGACCCTGCTGAATCACCATGACTGAATGTATGAGCGACAGAACCTCACTGGTGGCGCCGTCAGTGTGTGGATGTGGTGGAATTTGAGCAGGATGTGGGAATGTCAAGTCGCTTCCATGGCAAGCAGCGCTAGACTAACAACAGCCTCAGTGACCACAAACGCTCGAATACTCCGCCGAGTGTGCGAATGCTCAGAGAAAACTTCACCCAGGCGCGGCGCTGCAGCTGACGGTAATTGCCAAGTGTCATCGGAAGTAGTCGATTGGGAAGCAGATGCGATGCGTTCTGGTCAAACCGAACAGCGTTGTCCGCATGGGCATCACACACAGCACATACACGTAAATTCCCTGAGCTTTACAGTACAATATAGAACCCTGACAGCAGAAATGCAGATTGCATAATCTCTCGGTCCACAAGGAGTTCTGCTCAGTTTTGCGGGCGGACCCGAAGTCATCGGCGTCGTCCCACACTGCAATAATATGGTCAATCTCCAGTAGTCATGAATGACCCAGACATCCTCTGAGCCAGGAGATTACTCGAGGACCAGCTCGCAGTAGATGACGGACATGCAGTGTCTCTTGGGTTCGCGAGCCTGAGATCTTACAGTTGTGTGTCCGCGCAGTAAAATCAAATCTTTCCACGTATATGCCAGATGCCAGATGCCAGTGCAAGGATTAGTCAAAGCTGGGAACACCGAGACGAGTTGCGCAAGCTATTTAAGTTACCAGGAGTTTGAGGGGGAAGATACCGAGCTTACTTGAGAACCGAACTTACGATGGCCTGTTGAGCGAGTATCGTGGCGCGGACTCCGCGAGAGTGATACTCGTGGTCGGAGTTCAAATGTTCAACCAAGAAGGGTTTGGAGCCTGGAGGGCAAGTGACAACGATCCTCTGTTGTCGGAGCTACGATATGCATACACCTGATTCGCTGGCCATAGACCGGAATAGCGGAGCCCCAACTCAGATTAAGGTTCACATGTCTAAAAGACCTGCGCGCATGCCGGACTCCTTCGGTCAGGGTTCAGAATTGTCATTCGCTGTCTTCTATGCCTGTCAGAGGCGATACTTGATGCAGATGAAAGGTACACTTCCCTCCACAGTGATCAAGATCAACGGCGCTGTGGTGAACACTTCGCTCCGCTCATCGGTCCCCAGCGGAGACCCTCAATGTTTCATCATTCAGGTTTGCGGGGAAGCACAACCACAACTCCAGAGTCAGAGCGACCGAGATTTTCATCATGCCAGCTCCCCGGGTAGCGCTGTATAGTAGTCTCGCCAACGTGATACATTGTCGATTTGACACTCGTTCAGAAAATGTCAGGTGTCAGTGTTCATGCGGTAATACCAGACTCACAATTGCTCCCGACCAATCGTTTAACGATCTATCGTACGTGTTTGTTCTGCATACCGTAGATTATGCCCTCTGAATGACAGCACACATTTTCGCAGATTGTAGGCCACTCGTGCAGCCTTGGATTATAAACTGATTCAAGTTCGACGTCGAGGCAACTCTATCATAATCAACTCGTGCCAACCGTAGAATCAAAGTATGAACGTTCGGATCGGTGACATCGAGGAATCATATGCAGCTTATGCAGCTTTCACGTATTCGAGGCCCTCATATAACATGGTATCGAGGATAATCAACCGTTGTTGACTCTGCAGTTCGCTGAAGAGCTAGTGATACCATCACAAGCATCTGGTAGCTGCAAGTAGACCAAACGTATCCGAGAGAGAGGCCGCATCTTCTTGGCACATCGGGAGTATGGTCTCGTTCCAAAAGGTCGCATATCCTTGATATCTGCAGACGCAGAGACGTAAGGCCCCAGGACCCATTATTATCCTTGGCTGGCAACTATTCAAAAGTACCATTTGACGTTCGGCAGCCAGAGACTATGTGGGTCCATATCTGAACAACGGCAATGATGGTGAAACCAGTCAGGACTGCGTACCAAAAGAATGATGAACTGAACATGACAGGGGTCGCAGAATGCGACCAACAACGGGAGTTTGGGTTCAACTTGCTGCAAGTTATCGTGTAGGATACTCGATAGTCGGGAGGTATCTTCCAGCAAGCTATTCTGAACAGGCTGCATACTCAAGTCAAGATCTGTTGATAGATCTTTGTCGGTATGCCGGAATGGTGAGAACAGCGGAACGTGCAGCGACTTACCTTGCAGCGCTAGCAATTCGATGTGATCCAGTACCGACTCGGCAGCGATCCTCTCTACGCGATTGGGAAGTCTCCTGTTTTGCAGAGTCGGAAATGGAGCAGAATATGCCGGACTGTGTCCGTCGGGTACCAACTGTGCGCTGGAATCGGCGGAATCGGTTGTGCAGCTGCAGCGAGAATTCTCGGGAAATCAACCTCGACATAGTTCTGCGCCTCGGGCGACGTTTGAGGGCTCCTCGCTTCCACGTCTCCTGGAGAATGGTCGTCTCTCTCCGAGCGCTCGACTGAAAGCCCGTCCGGGATATCGATGAAGGCTTCCAGAAGCTCTAGAAATTGTTCATAAAGGATGCGAGGTTCTTCGAGGAAAGCGATCGCGTGTGTTTTCGCTCTTCTGTTTGGGGAGCCTGTAGATAGCTGTAGACTATGTCGCTCCTCCTGAAGACGTGTAAGGATATCTCTCCATTCATCGACTCGTTGTCGAAGTTGCGTGTATGGCGTGTATGTCCGGAACCGCAGATGTGCATTCTATTTCATGGCATGGTTCTATACCTAACGTAGCCGGATAGATCGTGGGCAGTCTCAATCCATAAGCGCAAATCAGCTCCACCTCAGAGCATTACCAGCGGGAACCCGACGAGGGGGCAAGACCTGGACCACGATAGAGACATTTGATGTACAACTTATGGTAACATTAAGCGCGCCGCGAACATTCGTGATTAACGCATCGACGGGATCATATCTTCCATATTTTGAAGATTGTTCTGCAACTGGTTTGTTACCGCGTCTGCCTTCTTCGACTGTTTCGAGGTTGCCTGGAGGTCCCCGCTGTCTTGATTGAAGTCTCATAATTGTGTGGGGAGTAATTGTCCGGAAAGCGTCTGTAGGTTGTTATCAGCATGGAGTAAGAGCTTCAAGTCTGAGCAAACTACCTTGGGTATGTCAACGGTATGATTCCTCAAGCCGCTTATGAATGTCTTTTTCAGCCAGTTTTGAACGCGGTGGTTCGTTATATCGAGCGGTACACGAGCGTTTAAATGTACTACTGAATGTTACAAGGTATAGACAAGGAGGCCCAGACCGAAAAGTGCAAAGGACACAGGATGGAGGTGTGACGATGCGACACTGCACCACCTGAACAAGCAATGTGGCAACCTCGTTCCAACCGCGTGGAAGTAGAGCTGTGAGTGGTCGGCACTGTACTACGTGCCGGATTGTATGCCTTACACATGACGTAAAAGCCCGTATCCTGGATATTACCAAATTGGATGCATATATTGCAGTATTCAATGCACTTCAAAGATGTCACATGGACCGAGGCATCGATACAGTGTACACTAGTATGCGTTTCTTGTACAGGAAGCAACGTTAGTCACACAATAAAGGGAACAATCGCGGTGGCAATGTCTCACCGGTCTACGCAGTCCTTCTGACGGATCCTCCCTCCCCGTGAATCAAAGCCCGGTGATCTTGCGTAACCACTAGACCTGTCTCTCGATGCATCTGAATCGCTATATTCCTGTCTCAGCGCCAAGTGTCCAACAACCTGCTGGTTCAACGTTCCCAACAGCGTGGGGCTCTGTCATCGACATCATTCAGTCTTATCCCACTTGACGGTGTTCCGGATCGCGTTCAAGTTCTGTATGTCAGAACGTCAACACTGGGCATGTAGAATGTAGGAACATGGGTACGCACATCAACCATGCCATTCACGAACGGTGTGGAACGCATACTTCCGATTATTGGATGAGGATAGTGCGCGGCTTGTGTCCGAAAGTGATCGTGGCTCTTGAGGCAACTATTTATCGAATCCGACACAATGAGCTACGTATTTTCGTGGCAGCGAATCGATACGCACTGCTGTCTTTTCTTGATCTACAACTGTGGTGTTGAACTCTTTCGAATGGTGCACAGAGCACAAGATAGTGTGAAACGTGTCCTTCAGCACGCACGCACAGACGCAACCACCCGACCTGTCGTCCTCTCACTTGGAGGCACGAGGTTCTCCCAAGCAGGTCATAGTCGTCGATATGATATGATTGCATTGCTGTGAGCTTGCATGTGACTGTACAAGCAGAAAAACCGGGACTCAGGCGAAGACGAAGGGTTCATGCAAATGAGCAACAGGGCGGCCGAGGACGCGCAACCGGCGCCCATCGAGATCGCGATCGCAGCAACGGTGCTTCCTGGGTCCAGAGCACACTCGCAGTGCGAAGTATCAAAAGGCCAACAGAAGTCAGGCTCCTATGTTCAGAAGTTTGCTGTACACTTCGTATTCATAATCCATGCAGAAAATAGATGGTACAGTCAATCTCGGATCTGCAGTCGGATTGCCTATTATCATCCACGACGGTGATTCCTTTTATGCAAGGTTCCCAATGCCGTGATTCGACTCGGGATACATTCCGCGTAGCTCTCGAGAAGTGCACCCTGACTATCTGCCAGGAATGCAGAGCTCCCTTCGTCCGTCCTACTGCTCGATAGGTTCAGCAGCATTGCTCTCATCCATAAGGATGTCGCAGTCGAGAAATAGCGTCTGCGTAGGAACCGGGCCGTCTGCCCTATGGAGGGCGGCAGGATGCCAGGTCCGTGCGGCAGATGGGGATCCCATGCGCACAGAACGGATCATTGGACAAGCCATGGGATGCCTGCTGGGTGCGGGTGCCAATATATAGGCTGATTCTTGGCTCTCGTTTCGCGATCTAGAGGAAATCCCTGCTACAGAAGATGTCATTGCCATATGGTACATCCCTGCACCAGATGTCGGGGTTTCCGTGGACGGAGTTGTTTCAGGGTCAATCCGAGGGTATAGTGTAGCTTCAAGTGTTGAGGCAAATGTTATAGGCGTCGCCGCAGAGGCCACCCTCCCGCTTGCAACCTCCCCTTCATTCTGGCTTCGTACATCCCGGATCTGCTCCCTCTCCTCCTGGATGTCGTTTGGACGCCATCCAAGCGGCATTGGTCGTGGCCACGACCACATATTGTTCGACACCGGGTCTGGCATGGGCGTTTCCGCGCTGTAGTAGACTCGTTGACCCGAGAGTGGTTCCATACAGACGATCGTGGTCCCTTGATGCGCGTATACGGGGGACAGGATGTTTGGTGGGTATGGCGTGACATCTGTATCACGGAACGGGATTGTAAGAACACTAGTATGGGCCATAGCAGAGGCAGGAGGCGGGAGTGGCGATGGGGAAATATAGCTCGGTGGAAATGAGTGGGGCCTTGAGGCAGAGCCCAAGGGCAAGGAAGACGATGTCATGGCAGCTTGTGTTGGTGTGAGCGACGTCGGAGTGGCCGTATACATGTAGTTTATGTGAGATAGATGTAGACACGATTCCTCTTGGTCGCTTCTGGAAGACATTTTCTAGTTATATCAGGTCAAGCCAGGGGATGAACAGTATTCAATCGATTGCGATCTTTGAAGTAAACTGTTGGATGGCGCAGAAGGTCAAGTAGCAGAATAATGAAGATCGTGAAGGATGAGATAGAAAGTGGCGAAGTACTGCCAGTACTGGACATGCTAACCTTTTATCGGCCGAGCCACCTTTGTTGAACGAGCGCCGCAAAGACAAAGACACTCTTTGCGAAGGTTTTATGACAAGCTATAGACGTATTTCCGTGCCACGGGTGACATCTAGATTCCTAATATACCACAGAGGCCACTGCCCAGGTCCCTCGGATCATGCGGACAAAGCGCGAATCAAACCTAGCAGACCGCAGAACTGCTTGAGCAAAAATCTCCAGCTGTGCCGCTGCGAGCCTCAGGGAGCATGTGGCTAAAGCGGGGCCCGCCGCTGATAGAAAGCCTTTGGCTTTTGAGTCCCAAAATCACAACACTGCCACATAGGCCTATCAGAGCACCGCGCCTCCCGGGACAGCTTGAGACGCTGATGAGATTTTCCTCTACTGCAGCGCAACACAGGTGATAGTATTGGCAAGGAATTTGGTCGTGGACGCACTCTGGTAGCTTCCAGAGGAGTACGTCTTTCACGCTGTAGGCAACACGTTACCGAACACCTGTCAAAACAGTTGATAATGCTGTGGCCGCGACCGAGCCCAGAAGAGAGCAGACCCCGAAAGGCAAAGTCAAGTAACCTCTGGATTGTGGGACACAGGCGCAACACCAGCCTTCTATCACCTAGATGGCCTAATCAGCTTGGAACTTGGAGCACAACGTCGGGAATGCTGGACTGAACACTCGGTCCGGTCCGATCCGGTTCCGCGCCTCTTAGGCGCTCGGATTTGACTACCACGTCCAAGGAACAGGGTTAGGTTGTCTTAACCATGCTCTGGTTGCTAACATAATTGCGATTGCTTGTAAAAACGAGTGACAGGAGTTAGTCTAGGTAGAAGACTTTGCTACAATGACCCTACTAACATAACGCGTGCGATCTGCACATAACTGGTGGCAATACAGTCTGCCTACTAATCATAACGAGGGGACAGGAAGCTCTGCGGGCTATACGGCCGTGCAGATGGTTCGAGGGAGCGTAAATCAAGCGTACGTACCGTGATACAATCATGAGATTAGATGTATGGAATCAACGACGAGCACCTTTCGCACCATAACTCGATGAAGAGAATGTGCGAGTGCGACTAGCACCCTCCACAGCGCCACTGTTGTGAGGCGTTCGGACAGCTGCAGGGGTGATCCTTCCCTGCTGAACGGCTGCGCGCGAAGGCCCCGCTACGGTTCCAGGCGCCCTCGGGACTGGGTGAGCACTGATCCCCGGGACTGGGGCTTGCACATTGTGTTCTGAACCCCACGCATGGGCTGATTGTCCACCACCCCTGTTCTGCACGCTAGGATGCAACGACGGAATCCGGACGTTGGTACCGATGTGAGTCATAGCTGCGCGTCCTTGTGCTCGTGGAGCGGCTGGGGCGGCGGGATAGATCACTGCCGGAGGATTCACTTCATGGCGGGGCTGAGGTGCACGTAGCTGCTGAGGCCTGCGGCATCCATCAAGGTCGGACGATAGTGAAGGCGGACGTCCATTGGTAGATGCTTGGTGGAGGTCAGCAAATGGGACGGTAGTCGTTAGGGATGGTAGGGGTTTTCTACGAGTGAGGGCCGCCTGACGGTCTCGCAAATCTGCCTCGCGAGAGACGGTATAGGCAAACCCAGCTGGCGGGACCGGGGTCAGCTGGCCAGGAAGTCCATTGAGTGATCCTGAAGTATGAGGACGGAGTGGAGCGGTTTGCTGCGCCTGTTGTTGGTGCTGCTGGAAGCTACCCATCGCACGTGAGTGTTGGCTCCGCGAGGGAGGGAAAGCAGTAAGCGGAGTGCCTGCTCGTTCCATTGTGGGCGGGTGTGTATTGACGGCTGGGAGTCCGGGATTTCTCCACTGCGTGTGTAGCCACGCCTGCAAGCGCTCAACTCGACCCGTTAACTCCTGGATGGCTGATTCCATCCGAATGATCTGGTGCGCTGCCCCTGAAGGGTGTTGCATACTCGGGGTGTGTGTCACTGACACCGAGGGCTGCGCGTTAGGAGTACACGCGCGAGCGACCTCCAAGTGATCGAGGATAGGTCTAGGCGCATTCTGAACATGCGGAGGGGCCTGTCTAGATGCACTTTGAGCATGGGGAGGAATGCGTGTCGGAGGCGGAGCTTGTTGCATCGATGATGCTGACGGCGGGTCAAACAGCTCAGATGTGGAGAGTGGCCGGCGCCAGGGTATGGCTGATGCCCCGACCACAGTAGATGAGGCCGCTTCAGAGGATGGTCTAGCCTCAGACGGCGTCTTCGCCGAACTAGCCCAAGGGGAAGGCGTCACCCTCTGTTGTGTGCTGGTGATCTCCGTCACAGGTACTGAAGACTCTGTACGTCCGCTCGGTACATCCCGCTGCCTCTCTCCTCCAGGGAGTTGCGAGCTATAGTCGGCCACGACGCGCACAGGGAATGGGAAACGTAAAGGCGTGGGCATTTTCAGCTCGATAGTCCGCGACTCAGTGTTGAGAGCTTCGTTTACGACAGCCGCAGACATGTGTGAGCTGGGAGCCTCCGAGTCGGAAGGGACACGAAGGGGAAGTGGGGATGCTGGGCTAGGAAGTTCTGGTAGGGCTGCCGTGCGGTGTGCCCCGCTCTCCTGTGCAGGAGCCGTCGTACGTCTTCGATTCCTGTCCGAGAGTCGAGGTTGTGCAGGTCGTTTTCGATATTTAGGCGGCATCGTCATGATTCGAGAATGTAATGTAGGTGAGAAGGATTGTCGTAGCCGGTACGCCGTTCAACAGCGCAGAGCGAGAGAGAAGTCGTAAAGATCGTGGGGGTTTGGGGGAGAAGATAGCGTCCCGAGGCATTCTCTTTTTACTATCGGAGTTAGACCCTTTGACGTGACTCCGCAAAGGAGGACTCTTTGCGGAGATTCCAGAATTGTTTGCAGGCGTATCGCCCCACTTACGGAGGCGCTATTTGGATCTTGAGCATACCAAGACATCTAGTGGTCCGTGAGTAATTCAGAAATAAAGCAATCAAGTCACCACGTTCAGAGCTTATGTTTGCCAGGATTCAGAAGAAATACGTATGGTGACTACATCTGGCGGCAAGTCGGACGCACAGACGCGTCCTTGTCGAGCTGTGCTCCGTTGAAAGCCTGACAAGGTTTCTTACAAAGAAAAGCGCGATACCACGTACAAATCCGAAGCTACGTCACCATCGTCCCAGCACATCGTGTTTCCCGGAATAGCTAGAGGTACTGACAACGTGCTTATCAGTTGGAGCGTCAGACCGGACACTGCCACCGGGCGAGTTAGCATTCGGAGCCCAGCAGTGCATGGATATGCTAAGCATACCATGAAAGACTACATAGAGACTGCGAATAATGTCTGGTACTCAGCCCAAGCCGCAGGTCGACGCCAGAGGAAAACAAGCGGGCAACAGACTCTTTTGCAGACTTGCAGTGACTCCAGTGTAAATTGATGTCAGAAACTGAGCGTCTGAAAAGCCTGCGCAGGTGACCCAGGACAGGCACCAAGGCCAGGGTTGCTCAAACAGAAGCTTCTATAGAACTCACGAGGGGAATTGAACCCTTGGGTTGATTGGGCTAAGGTTTTTTCGTCTCAGCTCGGAGGCAATAGCGAAGCCCAAAGCTTCAAGGCATGATATCAGCAACTTTTTTCCAGCACGCGAACGCTCGGAGCAGCATTTAAGAGGGTCTTAATCGGAGCCAGGGAGAAGTCGAGGCGAAACAAGGAGGTCAACGTGGGCTGGCACTGGCGTCTCGTAACCATTACGATTGTCACGTGGCAGGTACACGGCCATTCGGGCCGTCCTTCCGCAAGTCGCAATATCTATCTCTTCGCCAGTGGACGACCGGATGTGCCGCTACATTGGGAGTGTGGGACTGATATTGCACGGAATTCAAGTGTATGCATATGGGATCCCTCAGGCACTCGGCTGCTTCAGCATTGGTCTACGGAAGTTCGCTGATATAACGTCGCTATTTACTATCCAATACAAATGAGTGACAAAAGTTGGTCTACTGAGGGGTGCTTGCTAGGACCGTCCTCATCATAACGTGCGCAGGGAGGGGCGCATAACTAGCTACAAGACTGAAGCATCCGGACACAAGATCATAATGCCCGTCACACACAACTTTGAACATGGATTCTCGCTGGTCTTGACCTATGCAGAGGACCTGAATGATAGATCGAAAGATACGTACCATAAATGTTGTCGTAAAGGGCCTCCCCGCTATGAAGAGAGTTCCGCCTTGTCCTACCACCTGGCAATATCGGCGATCGCATAATACATCACGGATGGATCGTCATCCAGAGCACACGTCTGCGCACACGCAGGACAATCCCTTTGACGACCTGCAGAAGGCCAGGGCCCTGCCATGGGCTCATAGTCCGGTGGAACGGTATGGGCGTCAATCCTTGAAGGGGGTATGTATTGTGAGTTGGGTGGGGGAGCCATAATCAGGACGAGGGGTCGACCACCGTTCTGCTCTGCAGAATAGTCCCTCGCAATGGACAATGCTGTTTGTAAGTCGACCCGGAGGGGAGGTGTCATTGCGCGCGCGGGCGTGCCTGCGGACGGCGCCACTGAAGAGGCTATACTGTCGCTTTCGCTCATCTCTTCATCGGCAATGCTCATCTCCTGCTCCTCGTGTGCGGAGTCCTCAGTGTTGCGGATAGGGATCGCGATGATGTCAGCGGGGGCCGGGGCATGGTTGGAGAGCGGTCGAATTGGAGACGGCGGGGGAGAACTCAGAGGTGAGGAGAGGGACTGATGAGCGTGGCTCAGTGACAAGGAAGATGGTGATGGGGGCGGTGAGCTCAATGGAGAAGACTGCGGAAGCATAAGAACGTCCTCCGACACTCGGGCCGGAGATGCGGGAGGAGAGCTCAGTGGCGAGGAGGGCGGCAACATGAAGACATCTTCCGACGCTTGAACTGGAGATGCGGGCGGCGAGGGAGTAAGGACGGGAAGCGGAGAGGACCATCTGGGTGTGTGTTCTCTCCCCTCTGGTGTGGTCGGCGACGTTCTAGTTCTGCCGAATCCGTCCGACACGCGCAGCGGCTCGGGGGTCTGTCGCTTCGCTCTAGGAGGCATCTTCGATACTTTGGAGTCTGGTTGGAAAGGAGTGTTGGATTGAATGAATTTAGAGCAGATATCTACGCCGTTCAACAGCGCAGAGTCAATTCGAGAAGGAATGGATGTAGTCGTGAGGACGTGGAGGGTGAAAATGAACGTGCTGAAGGACTCGGGTCGTTATTTTTATTGTCGGGGACAGATCCTGTAAGTCGACCCCGCAAAAGAGAGCCCTTTGCGGAGCTTGTAGGACAGCCTCTGCGGGCGCACTGCGCCACTCATCCGAGTACCTGTATCTGTTATCTATATCCCCACAGCATACAAGCTGTACTACGCCACCAAACACGCTGATAGAAGATCGAGACAACGTTTGCAGTTATGGCTCATCTTCATTGTGTGCGACACATCAGGAAAATATCAATTTGTCTTATAGCGCCTTATTTACCTTTTGAGGCACTTATCGGGCGCTAACGAGCTGAAAAGGACGCCGCCAAGTTCCAAAAGGTCAATAAGATGCGATAAGACAACCTGAGATTTTGCTGATGCAGTCAACAACAACGCCTCAGTTGCATGTCTGGAAGCTAGGGGTGCCCGAGATTGCATGGAAGCGTTGTCTGTCCTTGAGAGCCGGGAGCCTTTAGGTTACGCGATGACGACAGGATACGTCGCCGCCGCCTGAGCACAACGTATCACAGTGCATTCGGACAGCTCGAGACTCAGAGCGTTTCTATGATGCACTGCACCGACCTTCACGAGAGCACTGAAGAACACGGGCTATGCACCAGCCTTGCAGCAGCGGCATGGCCGAGGCAGGTGACCATGGACAGGTACCGAGGTCAGGGACACACATATAGAGAAGTTTCCCGAGAAACCACGAGGTAAATTGAACCCTTGAGCGAATTCTGAGTCTGGGTTCGGAGGCAATTACGGAGCATGAGGCATCAAGTAACCGTCTAGTGGCAGTAATTTCAGCAGTGTAGAAACGCTCGGAGTAGCGCTGTACGCGCTGCAATCGAAGAGGCCGAGAAAAAACAACGAAGAGGCCGACGTTGGCCGACTCGCAAGCGTCTCGTGCGACGTGCAGCCACGGCTATTCGCACGTTGCACGTGTATGGCTATTCGGCCCGTCCTCCGTGGGCTTCTCATTAGCGCTGACCTCCCATTTGCAACACTCTCAGCTTGGGAGCTACCTCTCTAGACTCCATAGACTAGACATGACCGCAATCGGCACAGAAGGATCCAACAAGACACGCAACATCCCAATCACTGTGTTCACTGGCTTTCTGGGAGCGGGAAAGACCTCGATCATCCTCTCACTCCTCCCGCAACTCCCACCAGATTACAAGGTCGTCTTGCTCAAGAATGAGTTCGGGGACGTCGAAGGTGCGCGGTTTAGCTCTCCTTCTCTCTTTGCGTATATATTCATACAATGATGCGTGTTTGTTTTGTTGTGCTACAGTGGACAGTCAACTTGCGAAGCAATCGAGCCTCGCGGCGGTGAGCGAGATACTGAACGGATGTATGTGAGTTGCAATGTGTGCTATCAGCACAGGTTTCTGACCATATCCTCTGAGCCTATCCAGGTGCTGTGTCCTAGTTGGACAGATGAAGACAGCGCTGCTCGAGATCAGGGGTAGGTATCCACCTTTACCTTCAGTAGCGATGGAGTCTATTCACGCACGGCCATCCATTTTCAGAGAAGTTCCGCCCAGACAGGATCATTATTGAGTGCTCGTGAGTGCGAGATATCATCTCTAGCTCGTTTGTGAGGTGTTCATGGCCATTTGCACGCTACTACTCGCAGCGGCTCTGCCTTTCCCGCAACACTCGCATTCCAGATCCGGGAGCTCGAGCGCGAGACGGAGGACGACCTCAAGCTCGACGCGATTGTCACCGTCATAGATGCAGAAAACTTTGCAGGCTACGAGGACACGTCACCTACCGCAAAGATGCAGGCGTCGTACACCGATGTTATTCTCATTGTGCGTGTTCCTTCCTCTAGCGTAGCGTACGACAGCGACTGACACGACGATTCGTAGAACAAATGGGAGCACATATCTGAGCGCGCGCTCGATATCCTTATCGACCACTTAAGCACATTAAATGACACGACACCCAAGATCCGGTGTCGTGGACGCGCAGGCGTAGACCCTAACCTCATATTCGGACTAGACTCGAAGCTCTTCCGGACGAAGGAGGACGCGCCAGCCGGGTCTACGCACCACGACGAGGTCGAAACAGCGACCATATATAGAGGTTCGAGCGGTCTCAAGCACGCCCATACACACGCGCACGCGCACCCTGAGGGGTGCATGTGCGACCATACGGCCGGTGGAGAAACCCAAATACGTGATGCTGCGGTGGAAGGGGAAGAAGTCACCGTTGACCGCGGGACGCTGGAGAGGGCGCTGCAGGGTCTTTCGAAAGAGACCGTGTGGCGGGTCAAGGGATTTGTGCGGCTCGATGATGGGGTGCATATCCTGAACTGGGCGTTCGGCCGCTCCGAGCTGCATGCACTGCCCGACTCGGACATCAGTGATGTGGTGAAGCTGACGGTGATGGGCGAGCGGGGAGAGGTCAAGAGGGCTGCGAGGAAGCTCGCTGAGGCGATACAGGCAGCTGTGCTGTAGTTTAGTACGCATGCCACCGCGCCGTTCTGACGTCGACCTTATCCAATGCCACACTATCATTAATCTGGCTATTCCGCTCCCGACGATAGCGTACATAGCACCCGCGATATTGATCTTTGCGCGATTCCCACAATCTTGCGTGACGAGTGGCGAGCGGTCGAGGGGACAATCAATGTCGCATAGGGCAGGAGGTAGCGCGGGAAGCAGGCGCCAAAGGTGGCGAAGTTGAAAGGTGCGCGACGTGCTCGTGGAGGCGGGATGCGTGCTGACTACCTTGATGAGCATAGATCGCTACAGACAGTCAGTGACTCGGCGTTACAACACGAAGAGGTGGAGCCGCCGTGTGCCGGGCTTGTATACACACTCTGTGCTCGAATCGTTGCTTTCGCTGTGATTTTGTCGGAGTCACCCGGGCTCCAGCATCATTTCCTCAGCAAGACGCATCCGCATCCGCCAGTTACTGTAAGCCACCTCCTTTCCTCCGCTAGAGCTTGTACGTCGCATGGCTCATAAGTCCATGGGATCGTAACCATTGCTTGGGCTACTAATCGAGCTGGCTTCCCGCAGCTCCTCGGGTGCATCATGGGAATAATGTGATGAGATCCCACCGATTGCCCTGCAAGCGGCCGAATTATACGGTACGGCCGGCCATACTGCTTCTACAGCTTCTGGTGTCCTCGTCTACCAGACTGAGGTATCTGCTTAGCTCTGTATCCGCCCATCGCCGGAGTCTCCGTTTCGGCAGTCGTCCGACGTGTCCATTCATGAATCATGCTCAGACCTCGCGTATGCCCCGTTGGCCAATGTGCGCAGATCTTATGCTGCTTATCCCGCCATTTGGCGTGTTCTCCAGCGCTAGCGTTCATAACGTGAAATCCCATTCTGTATGACTGCACACGATGCAGTGAGGCGATACGCGTGTCAAATATAGCTTGCTATCTGTAGGCGCCATCTAGCAGCTCCGCCATCTAGCAGCTCCGGACCTAGCCTCAGACCTGTGTCCTGGATGAGCTCACCTCAGTCAACTCGACGTAGCTTACAAGTTTCAACTAGCTCAAACATATGGGACGGCCTGAGGCTGCAACGACACGTGAAGTGAACCACTGACAGTATGCCAATCCTTGCAGTTATCCTCCTTGCTATCTGGATACCGCATCTGGACGTATATATGGGTCTCCCATGCTGGTGTCAGAATGTTGTGCTGCATTTGCCATAGGCTGGGCCCCCTATATTAAGTGCCAGCCGCACGGTTCTGCGCTTTCCTGCTATCTCCCGTACTCTACCACTGCCGTCTTAGACGTCCGCATCCCAACACACGTACTGCACGATACCAAGTCGCCTCTTTCTTCATGCCTCTCCATCTCACATTTCTGCACAAAGTCAGGAGGAAGATCAAATCTGGACGGAACATCCCGGACTCGTCAGATACGGGCTCACAGACTAATGTCCAGCCCTCGGCGTCGCCGGTACCACCTTCTCAAGACGTTGAACTTTCGCCACAGACTAAGCAGACCACTTCCCCCATTCCAATCGCAACCACTTCCTCGGGACAGGCTATCAGAACGCTTCCGGACCAAGACAGGTCGAGCTCCAATGCGCAAACTCACGGCCACACAGCCACAACTCCAATGTCTTCCCCCACGATTTCGCAGACTTACCAGTCTGTGACGCCAGCAGATCAGGCTACCGTTCCACCATCTCCCTTGTTGCAGACGGCAGATCTTCCGGAACAACAGATCGAGCAAGGGCCACCGAATTTCCCGCCGTCGCCGGTCTCCGGTACATCAGTTGTTCCCATGGAACTCACATTGTTATGGAAAGAAGCGCTAGACGAGTATGCAAAGCAGACGGGAACGGAGTTGGACGCGGAACCACTCACGATTCTCCTCAAGGGGTGTAATTCAGTGAAGGACATCATGACCATACTTGAAAAGCACACCGAGACGTTTAATGAATTCCGGGATGGTGGTGCCAAAGTGCAGCTTCTACGAATGCTCAAGCCGATCGCGACGGCTGTTCTTGCCTTGCAGCCAATTGAGACGCTCGGAGAAGGAGTCGGAATGGTGAGGGATTTGAGTGATAGTGTGGGGTGAAAGTATCTAACGACATCCCGATAGGTCTTTCAACCAGCGAGGACAATTGTCGGAGCAATCGTCGTTCTCCTTAAGGCGCGTAGTATCCTGTCGATATCTCTAGAATGCTGACATGGCCTATCCCATCAGGCAACGAAGAACATCAGTTCGAGCTACGATTCACTCGTAGATCTACTCAGCTGTGTCTCCAAATTCCTCGAGCGTCTCTACATCTACACAGGTATGTCATTGACTATGGCAATGAAAGAGACCCGCGTCAAGACGTTGGCAAATGTAATATCCATTCTCGCGCTCGCTACCAAGGAGGTCGAACAAAACCGACTTAGTGAGTCTCATCTCAGCAGCCCTATGATGCTTATGGTTCCAACTTTATAACGCAGAGAAATATCCCTCAATTAATCACAATCTTGCTTTACGATCCTATTCCGAGGGCACTTGTGCGTGGTTCATAGACGGACAAGTCATGGGCGAATGGAAAACTGCGAGTTCATTGTTATGGATTAATGGGAAACGTAAGCTGTCTGCTGCAGTTACTTGATCGTCCTAAGATGTTGAAAGATGTATGCTTGCAGCGGGCTCGGGGAAGACCATGCTTTGGTATGCATTTGACTCCTAATAACTCCATATTCACTAACCATTCCCTAACAATTTCCAGCACTGCTATGATCGAGAACATTAGACAGCTTTGCCTGATTCAATCGAACTCTATCTTGGCGTACTTCTACTGTGACTTCCAAGACGCAGCGAAACAAAGCGCCCGCGGCCTTTTATCACATCTACTCATTCACTTCTCGGCGGCATCGCATGCATGTAGCCAGCTTCTCTCTGACCTTTGGTCGTCGCATCGTGATGGTTCACAGCAGCCGAGTGAACCCGAACTTTGCCGGTGTCTCAAGAGAATGCTAGAGCTCTTGGCGGACCATGATTACTTGTACATCATCATCGACGCACTGGACGAGTGCCCCGACTCAAGTTTACACTCCAAACGTCGAGATGTGCTGACGTTCATCCGCGAAATGGTCGAATGGCGTTACCAGAATGTGCACATATGTGTGACTAGTCGCCCCGAACAGGACATCAGGGAGGCCGTGGAGTCTCTCTCACATCGAAGCATTTCTCTGCACGCGGAAAGCGGCCAATCGGACGAGATTTCCTCCTATGTGCGCTCTGTCATAGAGTCCGATTGTGCATTTCGACGGTGGAAGGCATCGGACAGAGCCCTAGCAATTCAGCGCCTCTCAAAAGATGCCAACGGGATGTGCGTCATTCCGACGTTCGTGACCGCTCAAGTACTGACTCGCCCCACGTAGGTTTAGATGGGCATTTTGCCAGCTAGAAATGATACGTCAATGTCTTCCTGCGACTATTCGTAAAGTCCTAGACGATCTACCGAAGACCCTCGACGAGACATATCGGCGTGTGCTGCAGACTCTTGATACACCAAGTTGGGAATACACACATCGACTCTTCGAGTGTCTGATCGTATGTATTCGCCCACTGCGTGTCGACGAGCTCGCGGAGGTTCTGGCGATCGATTACGACTCTGGCCCAATCCCGCAATACTGGAAAGACTGGCGCCCAATGGACCCTACAGAGAGTGTTTTGTCTTTATGTTCCTCAATGATCGTCATCGACTCGAAGACGGGGGCAGTGCAGGTTGCCCATTTCTCGGTGCAAGAGTACTTTCTCTCCGAGCGTCTCGCATTCGATGTGGATCGCGACATCAGGAGGTTCCACATCGTGGAGGAACATGCACATACCACGTTGGCAACGGCCTGCCTCGGAGTCCTGCTTCGACTCGACAACGACAGTACATCCATCAGCGATTCTTCTGACAGTCTTCACATGTCCCCTCTATCCGATTATGCTGCCATACACTGGATTAGCAATGCGAAGGTCAAAGATGTAGAGACACACATCCAAGAAGCCATGGAATATGCATTCGATCCCCGAAAATCTCATTATGGGGCCTGGGCCCATCTGCCCAACTCTGTTTCATCCATTAAAAACGGGATCGGCACAGATAGAATCCCTCGCAACAATCCATTGTGCTGTGCCGCATTACACTCTTTTTGCAACACATCAAAGTATCTTTTTGCTACCTGCGCACCCGATGTGAACGCGGTAGATGATTACTACGGTACGGCACTGCAAGCCGCATCTGCTGGCGGACATCTCGAGGTCGCACGTCTGCTCGTCGGGCATGGCGCCAATGTTAGGGCAGAGGGTGGACGCTATGGGATGGCACTACACGCCGCATCTACTGGCGGACATCTCGAGGTCGCACGTCTGCTCCTCGAGCATGGCGCCGATGTCGAGGCAAAGGGTGGACGCTATGGGACCGCACTGCAAACCGGATCTCGTGGCGGACATCTCGAGGTCGCACGTCTACTCCTCGAGCATGGCGCCGATGTCGAGGCGGAGGGTGGATACTATGGGACCGCACTGCAAGCCGCATCTGCTGGCGGACACCTGGGGGTCGCGCGCTTGCTCGTCGAGCATAGCGCCAATGTTAGGGCAGAGGGTGGACGCTATGGGATGGCACTACACGCCGCATCTACACTTGGACGTCTCGAGATTGCGCGCCTGCTAATTGAGCACGGCGCCGATGTGAAGGCACGAGACAGCATGGGAAGAACATGCCTTCAGCTTGCAATGGATGAGCCGCCTCCAGATAGTTATGCAGCTGATGTTGGAGACCATAAGGGCAGACGTGCGGTTGCTGCCCTTCTACAGGAGCACGGTGCAGATGTGTAGTGCATATAGTACATGTATGATTTCCTGTCATGTCTGAACATTATGTTAAGTGCTTTCGATCGCATTGAGATACTAGTGTAGGCTGTAGCATCAGTAACGTACTTGTTCGAAACGCGTGGGTTTCCCTCCTTCCGATCGCAAGACCATGTACTGACCTGTTGAAGGACGATATCGACCTTCTTCGTGCCTATTCTGAGGATCTGTCTGAAACATCGAAGTATGCGAGCGAGACCGTGCCGATGCGAGATTATAAGATAGGAAAGGAGCACCGCCCAACTGTTGCGGCGCGAATTTCCGACAAGGAGTCTCACGTGGATTCCATATCACGCAGCCCGTCTTCGGGTGTCCTACATGTAGTTGCACTTTCTCGCAAAGTCCAGCGTACTCGTGAGGTGCGGATAGAGCGGAAAGCGCCAGAGAATACCTGGAAAGGGCGAAGATAGTGCATCCAGGGCAGCACATCTTTCCCGGATTTCGCTCTCGCTACTGTGTTTCATGCTAGCGACCTTCCCGGTTAGCCTTCCTTCTTCCGCGTTGATTGCGTTTGAATCGTGCGCACATAACGAAGACCCGAAAAGGGTGATAGGAGAGAAGTGCCCTGGCAGGGCACGCTCGGGCTCTATGTAACTTTCGGAAATTCTAGTCCTCGCTCGGGCCACCCGCTCGCGTTACACAAGAGAGTGTCATGAACGCTCCGGGGAAAGCAGCGAGATTCCAGGTACCATCTGCTGCTCGAGTCTCCAACTCATACAAACGACCATGTCTCCTGTCCGTTCGTCCGCTGACTTGTACCGACCATCTGCTTCTCGGTGTCACAAATGGGATCCTGCGCCACTCCAACGAGTCGTAGCGGCGCGCCCTGACTTCGCTGCGCACGTCCACCCCGCGCCGCAAAGCTTCGTGCATTCGTTTCTACATAATGGTCCTGGAGCACGTCTCTGGGCACGCGCTCAATATCCGAGTCGACCAGCCCAGCACTTTGAATGACACAATACTCAAGACACGGTGCCGTGGACGCATGAATGTAGGCTCTGACCTCATCCTTCCGCTAGAACTGAAGCTCTTCAAAACGGGGGAGGACGCACTGGCTGGGTCTACGCGCCACGACGAGGTGGAGACTGCGACACCATACAGACGTTCGAGTTCCATCAGGAACATCCGCACGCACAACGAGCCGTGTATGCAGCCATGACGTTCATGGAGAAGCTGAGACGCCAGGACCGTGGTAGAAGTGAGCTCGCCGAGGCGATACAGACAACTGTGCTGCGTATGACCTCGGGCGAATGCCACCGCGCTGGTTCGACGGAGCGAGCAAGCAGCGCGTGTGAATTTGGGAGGATCGACGGCACGTGATGCGCCAGGATATCGTTCGCTCGGAATCACATGGAGTTGAATGCAACGAGCAATGCGAAGCACAACGCAGCGTCGATTTGTAACTCTCCGTCGCCCGCTGACGGAGCAGTAGCTCCTGAGATGCGGTGTGTTGCCATACCTGAGATTTGGTTGTGAGATGCGACGGCAGTGGTTGCTGCAGTTCCAGCGGCTACCACGAGAATGTCGATACGGCAGCGAGGGGTTAGCTCGAAGTTTGGCACATATACAATACTATTCGGCTATTACTCGCATTGGGATTCCCAGCGGACTGAATCGACTACCATGTAATGCAGTGCCAAGGAAAACATTTACTGGAAGGTAGCATCGATAGAAGTTCCCGACGTCCGGTCGAGTCCGCAGTAATTTGCACGCCTTATATTCGCCCATCGGATCGTGAATATTATCGTCGAGAGGCCGACGCTGGATTCTTTAGCTGCCAAGCTCTACGAAGCTTCTGAGCGCCGATTCGAATCGCTTCTACACTACTAAATTATAGAGGCAATGTGACATAACACAGCACTGTCCACCAGGCGAGTGATCGCTTGCCGGAATATCCGCCTTTATTCGTCAGTCCTCAAGTGGCTGCTAGAAACGAATCACACACACCTTGTTCTACTACATACCTCCCCGCACATCGAACGTCTATGGGCTATACAAAGTTTGATGGCGTGACGCACGTGGAGTCCGTTCGTTATGTCAGCGACGCAGGCTGCCAAGACGTGTCCAATGTGTCCGACGTCGATTTCCTCCGTCACCTCTGTTCCTCTGGCTATCCCATTGACTACGGTGACGTCCATGGAACCCACAGTTCTCGCAACATAGTGACCTGCGGCGCGGCGTTGCTGTATATCTCCGACATCCTACAAGAGAAGCCGATCCCTTTATCTGCACGGACCGGCGCAAAGGACCTGCGTTCCTACCTGCGCAGGTCCATGATGATAAGGTACTACTACTGCGAATTTGAGCGTTACGCGATCCGCACGATCGGGCGCAGCGGAGGGTTGGTGGTCGAGGAGAGGAGGTATGACAGGTAAAGGTTGCAGAGGACAGAAGGGAGCGCGGGAAGGGGCTCTAAAGGAGCGACATTGAGGCGTGGTGTGCTCGCGGGGCGGGATGCGTACCGTCTACGAGAACGGTCGGGCACTCCGTACATTACATAGGGTCAGAGAGCACCCACCAATGGGTGTATCCGGGAGCGCTGTTTATGAGTTCACAGACACCTATCCCCAGGTAGCACATCTTGTGGAGCGAGGTTGGACTGAGTGAGTAGAAGTCCAGACCCAGACTGGAGGGCGTGATGGGAGGGAAGCTGCGTCTCGCGCAGTGCGACCTAGTAAAATCTCAGCGAACGCATAAATCCGCCGGATTCATCCGCTGGGATTCAGATAGACGTGGGGATACGAGTTCTCAAGAGAGCGAACACACGGGGCAGAAGACACAGAGGAAGTCCTCGATGCAGCAGAAGAGTAGTACTTGAGCGAGAGAGCGTGGGACGCATCCAGGCAGCGCACGTGCTCTAATTGGTCGTCCTGCGCGTCAGCGGGCCCGGCCCGGATCTCCGATGGACGTGATCGAGACTCGCAGCGCGGCTACCACTAATGTCGTGCTTTGGCCGCCTGCGCCTGCCACACCCAAGTCCCTGCTCGTCCCTGTGTTCTTCTGTCATCGAAGTTTCGGTTTCTGCATCCACCCGACATGTCCATTCATGCTCAGACCTCGTGTATGTCTCGTTCTGGGCGAACTTTACCTACTATTACCAACGTTTGGCGCGTTCTCCAGCGTTAGTGCTCATACCTGGAAGCCCGCGCGGCATAACTGCACGCGATGCAACGAGGCGATGTGCACGTTGTACATATCTTGCTGAGTTCCATGGGCGCCATCTGGTGGCTCTGAATCTGGCTTGATGCCTGCGTCGTAGGTGGGTTCACTACGGTAAACTTAGCGCAGCTTGAAACTAGCTCAGATATCCCTGACATACCTGCAATGGGCACGCGAAACGAATCACTAACAATGTTTACGAGTATCGCGAACCCCACCGCAGCACCGCATGTGGAAAGTATATGGATTCCTCGTGCAGGTGTCAACCTGTTGTGCCTCATTTACCTTAGGCTGTGTCAGCTGTTCTATGTACCAGCGGTCGCACGGCACTTTGGTTTCCTACTATCTCCTGCACTCTCCCGCTGCGCTCTCGCACGTCCGCTCCCCAACGGACGTACTGTACGATACAAATCCCTCCTATCTCTTTCATGCTTTCCCGTCTCGGAGGATTTTTCAAGGTCAAGGGAAAGATCAAACCTGGACAAAAACCCTCCGGTTCGTCAGATGTGGGCCCGCAGACGAATGTCCCGCCCTCGATTCAGCCGGTACCACCATCTCAAGACGTGGAACTTTTGCTGCAGACTGAACACCAACAGACCACTTCCTCGCTTCCGATGGCTGCTGCTCCCCCCAAACAGACCATCGGGGCACTTCCAGAGCACGATGGGTCGAACTCCAATGCGCAAACTCACGAGTGCACAGCCACACCTCCCGTCTCTGCCTCCACAGTTTCAGAGACCGACAAGTCTGTGACAATAGTGGCTCAGACTGTCGCTCCACCATCTTCCTCGGCGCAGACAGCAGATCCTCCGGCACAGCAGCTCGAGCGGGAGACGCAGAATGCATCGCCGTCGCTGCTCTCTAGCGCATCGGTTATACCCATAGATCTCACATCACTATGGAGGGATGCTCTAAACGAATATACAAAGCAGACGGGAACGGACTTGGACGCGGGTCCTCTCACGGACCGGCTCAACGGATGCATTTCGGTGAACGACATCATGGATATACTCGAAGAGCATACCCGGGCATTCGCCGAATTCCGGAAAGGTGGTGCCAAGACGCAGCTTCTGCGAGCGCTCAAACCGATTGCGACAGCTGTTCTTGCTTTGCAACCTAGCGAGACGCTTGGAGAAGGAATCGCAGTGGTGAGAAACTCGAGTGGTGTTGTAAGGAGGCTGTCTCTGACAATTCAATAGGTCTTCCAGCCAGCGAAAGCAATTGTCGGAGCAGTCATTGTCCTCCTCAAGGTGCGTGCTACTCTGACAATATATCTATCCTGTTGACAAGGTGTATCCCATCAGGCAACGAAGGATGTCAGTTCGAGCTATGATTCCCTCGTGGACCTGCTCAACTGCATCTCCAAATTCCTCGATCGGCTCTCCATCTACGCAGGAAAGTCACTTACTATACTGATGCAAGAGATCCTCGTCAAGACGCTAGCGAATGTGGTATCTATCCTCGCGCTCGCTACCAGGGAAGTCAATCAAGGCCGGCTTGGTGAGCATCAATTTAACGGTCCAGCAGCGGCCATGAATTCAACGTCATATGCAGGGAAATACGTGCGAACGCTTCTAGGCGACACCCATGTCGAAGACGCCCTAAAGCAATTGACTCGCCTGGGTTCAACAGAGACCCAGATGATTGGGGTGGAGAGCCTGCGCCTTACGTACAGCCTATCCACCACTCTCAATGAACTCATGCAGGGTACGTCAAATGTTTTATCCTCGTTGATCGTTTGAGATGACTCAAGTTCCGCTGTCTGACAGGCAGCAAGGAATCAACGAAGGAAATTCAAAGAGCGTTAGAAGCCCTTCAACTTAACATGGGTACGTCTGTATATGTGCATCGATTCACTGAGCTTATGGAGTTTTACGGCTGCCGCAGGTCAAACTCTGCAGGAACTCAAATGTTAGTAGCTCTGATGTCTGTCTTCTAGTCTTTGCATCTGATGTACGATATTCCAGATGACAGCGACGTTCAGAAGCATCGGAACTGGCTCACACCTCCTGATCCCTCGATCAATCATAATCTTGCTTTACGATCCTATTCCGAAGGCACTTCCGCGTGGTTCATAGACGGACAAGTGATGGGCGAATGGAAAACTACAAGCTCATTATTATGGATACATGGGAAACGTGAGCTGTCGCTGACAATTACTTGTTCATCCTGAGATATTGAAGGATATCTGATTGCAGCGGGCTCAGGGAAGACCATCCTCTGGTATGCATGGCAAGGCCTTATTGCTCCACTGCAAATGCACTAACGATTCTCTTATGCTTTCTAGTACTGCTATTATTGAGAATATCAGACGGCTCTGCCTGATTCAAGAAAAGTCTAATCTGGCCTACTTCTATTGCAACTTTCAAGACGCAAAGAAACAAAACGCCCGCGGCCTTTTGTCCCATGTACTCATCCACTTCTCGGCGGCATCACATGCATGTAGCCAGCTTCTCTCTGGCCTCTGGTCATCACATTCAAATGGTTCACATCAGCCGAGCGAACATGACCTTCGCCAGTGTCTCAAGAGCGTGATAGCGCTCCTGGCGGACCATTCCTTGTACATTGTTATCGACGCACTGGACGAGTGCCCCGACTCAAGCATAGATTCACATTCTCAACGTCGAGATGTGTTGATGTTGATCCGCGAAATCGTCGATTGGGGTTTCCACAACGTGCACATATGCGTGACTAGCCGCCCCGAACAGGACATCAGGGAGGCTATGGAGGCTCTCTCACCTCGAAGCATTTCTCTGCACACGGAAAGCGGTCAAACCGACGAGATATCCTCCTATGTCCACTCTGTCATAGAGTCCGATCGGGCATTCCGACGGTGGAAAGCGTCAGACAGGGAACTGGCAATACAACGTCTCGGAGAGAAGGCCAACGGGATGTACGTCGTCCCGATGTTTGCGACTGCTCAAATACTGATCCTCCACACGCAGGTTTAGATGGGTGTTTTGCCAGTTAGAGATGCTACGTGGGTGTCATCCTGCGACCATCCGTAAAGTCCTGGACGATCTACCGAAGACTCTCGACGAGACGTATCGACGTGTTCTGCAGACGCTTGATACACCAGGATGGGAATACACACATCGACTCTTCGAGTGTCTGATTGTATGTGCCCGTCCGCTGCGTGTCGATGAGCTCGCGGATGTTCTCGCGATCGACTTCGACTCTGGCCCGATTCCACAGTTCGTGACGGATTGGCGTCCGTCAGACCCTAAAAGCGATATCCTGTCTTTCTGTTCCTCGATGATCGTCATCGACTCGGAGACAGGGACAGTTCAATTTGCACACTTCTCAGTGCAGGAGTACTTTGTCTCCGAGCGTCTCGCATCCGATCTAGAGGGCAATGTCAAGAAGTTTCACATTGCGGAGGAACATGCACATACCACGATGGCGAAGGCTTGTCTCGGTATTCTCTTACAGCTTGACAATAGAGCCATGAGCAATTATTTCGCCACTCGTCATGAGCCTCCTGTCTCCCCCCTTTCCACTTATGCTGCGAGACGTTGGATTGGCCATGCGAAGTATAAGAACGTGCAGACAGACATCCAGGAAGTCCTGGAATGCGCATTCGATCCCCGAAAGCCTCATTATGAGGCATGGAGCTGCTTGCATAACTCATCCCTAGAAGAACATCATGATTGGAAAAGAATGCCTAGACAGAATCCATTATATTGTGCGGCATTGCACTCTTTCTACAAAACAGCAGAGTATCTTCTTGCTACCTGCGCACACCCTTTGGACCGAGCGGATGGTTACTACGGCACCGCACTCCAAGCCGCATGTTATGGTGGACATTGGGAGGTTGCACGTCTACTGATCGAACATGGAGCCGATGTCCAGACGGAGGGTGGGCACTATGGGACCGCGCTGCAAGCCGCATCTCAGGGCGGACATCTGGAGGTTGTGCGACTGCTCATTGAGCACGGTGCAGATGTCGAGACGGAGGGTGGGGACTATGGGACCGCGCTGCAAGCCGCATCTCAGGGCGGACATCTGGAGGTTGTGCGACTGCTCATTGAGCACGGTGCAGATGTCCAGACGGAGGGTGGGTACTTTGGGACTGCGCTGCAAGCCGCATCTCACGGCGGACATATGGAGATCGTGCGCCTCCTCATTGAGCATGGCGCCGATGTCCAGACGGAGGGCGGATCGCATGGGACCGCGCTGCAAGCCGCATCTCACGGCGGACATCCGGAGATCGTGCGCCTCCTCATTGAGCGTGGCGCCAATGTCAATGTGGAGGGTGGATTCTTTAGGACTGCGCTGCAAGCCGCATCTCACGGCGGACATCTGGAGATCGTGCGCCTCCTCATTGAGCAC
>KB445806.1:563008-581864 GCA_000320605.2 Gelatoporia subvermispora B
ATCTTCTTGCTACCTGCGCACACCTTTTGGACATAGCAGACGACTACCACGGCACGGCACTCCAAGCCGCATGTTATGGTGGACATCGGGAGGTCGCACATCTGCTGATAGAACATGGTGCCGATGTACAGACGGAGGGCGGGTACTATGGGACCGCGCTGCAAGCCGCATCTTACAGCGGACATCTGGAGATTGTGCGACTGCTCATTGAGCATGGCGCCGATGTACAGACAAAGGGTGGGTACTATAGGACTGCGCTGCAAGCTGCATCTTACAGCGGACACCTGGAAATCGTGCGCCTGCTCATTGAGCGTGGTGCCAATGTACAGATGGAGGGTGGGTGCTATGGGACTGCACTGCAAGCTGCATCTGACGGCGGACATCTGGAGGTCGTGCGCCTGCTCATTGGAGGGACTTCACTTTGGCAGATGTACCCTCCCTCACTAAGCGTGAGGCATGGATGTATCCTTCCCATCGCATGAATGTAGGATGTATCCTATCGTGTCCTTTGCATGAGTGTTATCTCCGGCTCACGGATACATCTGTTCACGGATGCATCTGTTCACAGATACATCTGTTCACAGATACATCTGCCCGCGGGATACATCTGCCCGCGGATGCATCTGCCGGTGACTGCATGGATACATCCGCACAGTCGAGTGGTGCGGATGTATCCTCACTGCGCCATGAATTAGCTCGCAAAAAGCGACTGCAATGAGCCTACCTAGGACTCGAACAGCAGCCCTTCTGCGCAGAGTGATCGCATCGACACCCAGCGATGCACACCTGTTCGCTACCGCATATATATCACAGTTCACAGCCATGGTTACATGGGTCACCTCGCACATGTATCTGTCCGACGGCGTGCATCCCTCAGATTCAATTGAAGCTAGATAGATCTGAGATACGTAACCAACTTTGCTTATACTATATCCCCTCGCCACTCCTCCCATCTCCTCCGCGCAAACCTTCATTTCTTCCCGTTTCCCTCGAACACATGACTTCCCTGATACATTCTGCCTGAGTCAATGTCGTCAATGTCAGATATGCCCGTATCGCAGTATGGTTGCCACACAACTTACTGTATTTACCCTGTACCCCAAGCGCTTTACGGCGTCATCCAGAAGCCGCTCGTATCGATATGCCTGCCTGAGTCTAGTCGTGAGTACACCACCTCGAATTTCTCGCTAACTACACACCTCCGAGCATATGCCGCCTGTCCCTGAGACACAGCCACTGAGCTCTTGTCCGACCACCACTGGCGCCAAAATTCAAAAAAGCGAGTCATCCGTCGCATCTCTTCCTCCAAGAGCAGTTTCTCTTCCGTCCAACGCGCATATAGGGCATTGCGACGGAACCAGTGTACGCGCAACGCTATCAACTCGTAATCAGATGTGGAGATCTCTCATAGCATTACATTCTCACCTTCCTTCAGGTAGCCAGTCAGTTCGCCATTGTCGGTCATAGCCGCCCATGAACAGTCTTCCCAGATCCACGAGGAGGCCTTACGAGTGTCGCCCAGAACACGGTCTTCATCACGGAGCGTGAAGGCTACTAGATCACAAGGGCGCAGTTCGCGCAGCTGGCAGTCCTCCGGCCTACGAGACAGAGCTAGCACTGCCACTCGCGCTCGGCGATACACTTCTGCGGCACGTTTGATAGCCTCTCCCTTCTTCTTGACGTTCTGTAGTGCCCGCGTGGTCGCCGCCTGGCTCGCAGGCTCCTTCCGTTTCTTCTGGTTCAACGAAAACTTCGTGATGAGATGCACACGGACTTCTGACAATGCGTCCTGAGCCTGGCCTTCCCGAAGTTGACGTTCGAATTCCACCGCGGTCTTCAAACTGTCTGACTGTCCAATATCTCTCTCCAGGTCAGAGGGCAATTCAATCTGAACCGCCTTCAATGCGGCTAGCTCTTCGACTTGACTTTGGCCCAGTCGCGTTTGGCCTGGTTCATCCCTCTCGCTTGTTTGATCTTGCCCAAGGCGGTCTTCACCCCCGTTATTATCGCACGACCCAGCCTCTGACCACGCTGCGCTGACGAGCTGACGCAGGTACAAATTGCGGATCTCCCGCCAGACGTCGAGTCGACTATAGAATCGCTCGAGTCGTACTCGCAGTTCATCACTCAATGCATCGCCCGATGTGCTCTCGCCAAGGTCGCAACAAAGAGTATGTCTGTGATCTGCCATCAGCCCAACCCCACAACGCAAGTCGAATTGCAAGAACCTACCTCAGTTCTTGCAGCTCATTTTCCTCCTGTAATACACCGATCAAGCCTTGGCGCTCAACCGTCCTGCTACCACCAGCATGATGATTAAGGGTCGCCAGCACCTGTTTCTGCGATAGAACTAGGGGCGCTATCAGCTCGCAAACAAATGGCAATGATCGCGGCATATAAGTGCTCACCCGCCGATTGAGGCAGTTCGTACGGGTTTTTCAACGCCGTATGGGTCTTCAAGTCAACAACATTGCGCAGATAATCGCGCTCGTCCTTCTTCCAAGCTTCTAAAGACTCGCGCGCGACTTGCGACTCGAGTTTTTCCACCTCATCCCGCACATTACCGCACTCCCTCTCGGCAGCATCGTGCTTCGCGACCAGGTCACGGGCTATCTTCAATCAGATTCACTTCTCCGTGGTGGCATGACGAAGACTCACTCATTGTATGCATCCGGCGAGTGTTCATGTCTGAGTGGTGGTCGTTGACGATGTCGTGGCGATGACCGGCCGCCATTTCACGCGTACGCGCGGCCAGAGCATTCAGCACCGCCCATATCCGTTCTGGTGCCTCCCCGTCCATCATGCCTGCCCCAGGCATCCAGTAATAGGAGAATTTGTACCGACATGAGCCCTTGTGCGCGGGCAGATGAAATTTACCAATGACGGATAATGTTTGAGGGAATTCAACGTGTGAGATTGAGCGTAGCACTCCCTGATGCTCACGGAACCAATCCATGCGCTTCGCGAACTTTTTCCGGTATTGACAATTGATGTCGTATCCTGAGATGTGCAGAGGAAGCGTCATCCATCGTTGCAGGCCCGAAATCATGGCAAAATCCACATTTGCGAATCTACGAGAGTGTCAGTTCAATTCCAGTACCACAATCACGTCAGCCAGCTCACCTTTCGCCCTTCTGAAGGTCTACACCGCCACCAGGGAGCACGAACATATGACGTGCACAACTGAGACCAACTGTTCCTGACACACGGCCTCCATAACCACCATATCCCATTGCGCCGAATTTGTGACACGTGCTAGGCTGCACCGTCACACCAATCAGATTCTCGCATCCAGTCAACGTCGATCAGATGATACATACCTCCTTCTCAAGGGGCCCGAGTTGTTTCTGGAATACCTTGAGATCTTGCATATCCGCGAAGTAGCCGGCGCCCTCCGAAAGGGCAAAATCCTCCGGGTCTGACGGCTTCTCTCGCTGGTTTTGATGGAAGTTTCCATCGACCGTGTGATATAATGCATCCAGGTATCTGCATCGAATTCAATTATCTCATTCTCGAGACGAACGAATGTACTCACCTCTGATCATATCTTCGCGGCGGCGCTGCAGGGTTCATGTTGACGCCTGGCTGTGGACACGCCGGGCACAACACCGCCAGCGACCCCATCGCCATACGGCGCGCTGGCTTTTGCGCGGTACGCTTCACAGCCCGCACCCAAATAAACTCTTGCATGGTGCGGAGTAGCTCGCGATATCGGTTCTGCAGACATGTAAGTCATTCTTCCTGTTCGTAATTTGTATATCACCGTGACTCACCGGCACCTGATCTGTTTGTACATTGTCCGTCCGTCGTTGCAAATAACGATGGAAGTCTTGGGCACTCATTTGCACCTGTAGCGAGAGTAGATGGAACTCCTTCATGACGTCGATAGTGAATGCTGTCAGCGGCTTGTCCCATGTCCCCGGCCACATTCCGTTCGCGATAAGCTGAAGTGAGTCCGGTGTTCCCTCGAGCTCGTCGTCCAAGCAGGCGCAGAAGCGCATGCGGAGCTCATGGATACCATGCGAATGAACCACCGTCAGGCGTCGTGGCTCGTCGAAGGCGACTGGACACTTGCGCCCATCATGGCCCAAGTTGAGGGTGAGTCCTAGATTGGCCAGAGACTCCTTATGCCAGAACCCCCGGTCCCAGACTTGCACGCCATGGAGAGAATTGTGTCGATGTTGGGAGACCAGACACGTCTGGCAGCACATAGGACCCAGGAAGCAGTCCACGCAGCGATACACCTGCTCAGCGACATTTTCGCAGCGTTCACAGCGGGTGCGAATAGGTGGCTGCTCGTCGGTCAGCCATGTATCCAATGCCCGACTAGCCCACTTCGCCACAAACTGGGCAAGGCGGCCTGAACGGGGCTGTAAGGGTGGTCAGGCTTGATCGCGCTATTAACCAGGGTCACGACTCACCATAGTCTGCGGCTTGGGAACCTCTTCTCGAGAATCCCAGGCCTCTTCCCTGTGTCCGTCCATATTGCTGACCCCAGGAGAGTGCTGCGTGATTGGGGGGAACATCTCCGTATCCTCGACATCACCAGGTACCTGGCCAGAATTGCCGTTGTTGATCTTCTGTGCAGCCGTGTTCAACTGTCCCCATGGGGTATACCGGCGAGCAGACGGGTTGAGGGCGGACTTGGGTTTACGTGGGGAACCGGGGGGATGGTCAAACGTACCATTCAGGCGACCCTTGCTGCGCGACTTAGGATGAGGTGAACGCATGTGCGCAAAGTCTGCACGGGCGTTCAATGGAAGCGCGCATTCTCGAGCGCTTGTCTGTGTGTGGCTGAGCCGTCAAACACACAGGACGTCGAGTTTCTCCTCCACTCTTACTCCTGTTCAGTTTATGAAAGGTGTAATGTAGTCGTATGGGGTGCCCCCTTCTGAAAACCAAAAAAATACCAAGTGCAGGTGAGGAGAAAGGACAGTCGAGACCCGCGATTTTACGGATGACATGATTAGCACTGGAGTCGCGGTGAGTTATCTTGTGCCAGATGTACCCCACATTCCGGCTGACACTCTGCACTCACCACTGCCCGCGTCTCCGTTCCACCTCCTTCAGCCTCAGCCCACTACATCAGCTACCTCCTACATATGGCCCAGTCCTCATATCAAAGGCAAGTAGGCTCTAAATATTCCCTTTCTATTTCTTATGACGAGCAGACATGCGGACGCACGTCGAGCGTATCAGAGACGATATAATGCAATTCACCGCCTCGGGCGCCGCAAAATCAGCAAAGCAGCCAGGCAAGAACTTCAGAATCGCCGTGAGGATGAGCTGCACGACTGGACCGCGTGAGTTTGACACCTCTTACCACTGCACATAGTATTTGACTGTGTTCAGAGTCTACACGAACGAGATCATACGGAAGTCACCGCCTTATGATCCTCGCTGCCTACCATGGATGCGCCGCGCTGAAAGAGACGCCTGGAATTCTCTATCGAACATGGAAGACGAGATGCGCAATGCTCATGGCAAAGACTGGCTCGACGCATGGTGTGCTGAGGTTGCCAGCACACTGCCGTTAATGGCTGATCAGATGCGCGGGCCTTTGCCTGAACTACCCGACTGCGCCTACCAGTGCTCTGAGGAAGAGACCCCCGAAGATGTTTTCCGTCATCACCAGCGCCGTATGATCGCCCTCCATCATCAATTCGTGAATCTCCTATGGCAGGGTGTTGAAGCCATCCAGCAAGCTACGTACGACAATGCCTTGATTGTGCAGGGCCGTTGGTAAGCCTCTTTACTGTGCGCATGCATATTTTCACTGAACCACATTCCTCAGCCCGAAAGTAACCTCAATCAAGAAATTGTACGGGGTGTGATATGCATAAGGGTCTGGATTAGGTATTCTGTCGCATAATACAGTTGCTCAGCCCTGTCGTAGCACAACGTTATCACATAAATCAACTGTGTCTCTTTGGTGTTTGTGCATGCATGCTGGCTGCTACAATCCCATGAGATTCAAAGCCGTTGTGTGCCGTTGTGGGTGGCGGTAGGTTCGATCACCTTACCGGCTGTCTAGCCGCCGCTTGATGTCTTCTCATTAACCGACAACGACATCAACCGACAACAATGTCTGTGCGTGGTTGGCTCCCTGCGGAACGAGACCTCCTGCTGTCTTGCTATGGCACTGAGAAGGTATCTGATCTCATTACCTCCCGACCGCCGGGCTACATTCAGAGTGTGGTCGACATTCTCAAACGCAGATACCTCTCTGCATTTGGTCAACCTCGTCCAGCAGAAACCGAGGAAGATTTCATTGCGCGTCGCTCTCTGTACAGATCTGTTTCCTGGCGTTGAGTACTCAGACCATTGCCAGCTGAGTCGCACAATGAATGGCTGCTTCACCGCCTGGATATTGACGAGGTGAGGCACACATGGTGACGTTCTAATTGTCGCCTGACTAATATTGTGGTGTTAGAAGATCCATGGGTGGGTCAGGCGTCAGCTGCGGCACGGCGCACGACGCACGACGCCCTAGGGTGTCATAGGTACTGTACACCCCTGTTCTTTTCGCCACACGACTGAGACCAACGCACATTTCCAGCGATGTGCGCAGTGACACCTGCTTGGGGCAAGTGCAGCGGCTCATTGGGGTCATGACCTGTAACACCGGCATTGTAAACACCGGCATTGTAGTAGACTAAACCGTATGCTGTTCTGTATTGCAACTCGGCCGGACAGGGTCTGAAACAAAATCTAATGCGATTCTGGACAAGATTAAGTAACATAGCGTGCCCGACAGCTTGCCCGATCGAGGCGTGACGCGGCGGACGCGGCGAGGCTCCCTCAGGAAAATTGTTTTCTTCTCGCCCACATCCCTCCGGCTTGTCCTTCGTGTCACGCTCCCCTTTGAATCCCCTCTGCGAAATGGCCCCCACCAAATGGCTCACCAAAGAATCCAATCTGCTTCTGGGTGAATATACCAGCGAGGCAGTACGATGCGTTTTGCGCTCCGAAGTGCCTGGGTACCAACGCAAGGCTGGCAACATGATTGCGGCTGAGTACTGCTTGAAATTCTCCGAGCCATTCGACGACGAGACGGAGGCTGAGTTCGACCTGCGCAAGGCTTCTATGAAGTCTGACCAGGGTCGCGAGAACCTTGAACGTGGCAAGGCGGAGACTCCGGAGGACTGCGAGCAACGGATCGCAGGTATCTCCAAGGTCAGTGCAAAGCACAATAGCGCCTTGTACACTACTCACAGAACAGCAGCGAATCTATAACTGGGTGAAAAATCGCAGCGAGAAGCGGCAGGCACGCCCTCCAGCTCTGATTAAACCCGAGAGGCGTGCACGTCGGATCACGGGTTGGGACATCTTCAAGCGCGAACGTGGCAGCCAAAAGACGGTCGACGACGCGGGCGGTATCAAGGCGTGGACTGCTGCCATACATACGGAGTATCACAGCATGGACCCAGATAAGCGAGGAGAGTACGACACACGCGCAGAGCAAGAACAGAAGGAACGAGACAAGGCAGCGGAGTTGGGCGATGGATCAGCTAACCTCTCGGAGGAGGAGAGACGCGAGCTAGAGAGAATTCGTATCAAGTGAGTTAGGTACCTAGGTGCGCACGCGAGATGCTGACTAGTAGTTTCTCAGACACGTCGCACGAATTGACGCCACCGTCGCCGGCACCTTGAAAAATTGGTTGAAATTGACCGGCATGGTGTCCATCACGTTGTTTGGTTGCGTTGACCAATATGGAGAGCTACACGCTGGCATGTGAGTATCATTTTGGATCTGGGTCTGACGTGTTCGTTGACCCAATGCCTCAGCAAATGCGCGGGTGTCGATAAGGATGGCCGTACCTTCGAGCAGCGTCTCATTATTGAGAGAAACCTCTTCCGGGACCGACTTTGCAATTACTTTGAAGAGTTTGTGTTTGATTGTTATGAAGGTGGGTCATTGTAGGCGGGTCCATCAACGGTTAGTTGATGCCATATTCTCGCAGACGATAACAGTCATAGTGGTGCCGAGCGCAAAGTGAGATGGGACGCACCCATAGGATCAACAGCCTCAACGGCTAGGAGCAGCAAGGCGGGCGTGGGGACAAAGACCGACACAAATGTATCTGCGAAGACCGACATGAGCGCATCCGCGAAGACCGACACGGACGCGTCCGTGACGAGCGAGACGAGCACATCTGTGACGAGCGACACGAGCGCGTCCGCGACGAGCGACACGGACACAGCCCCCGCAGTCCCACGCACGCCTGCGAAGGCCGTTGCCTCTAGCCCAGTCTCTTCCGAGGCGACTCCAAAGCCACCTGCTGTGACCAAGAGTCGTACGAAGGATGCATCTGCAAAACTTTAAACACTTGGCGGTGGTCTCGGATGCATCTTTCATGTCCTATTAGTCGGTGAGGATCCATCTCCCGAAGTGAATCTATACCTCATTGAGCATGGCACCGATGTACAGACGGAGGGTGGGCCCTATAGGACCGCGCTGCAGGCCGCATCTGCAGGCGGACATCTGGAGATTGTGCGCCTGCTCATTGAGTATGGCGCCAATCTACAGACGGAGGGTGGGCTCTATGGGACCGCGCTGCAAGCTGCATCTTACCGTGGACATCTGGAGATCGTGCGACTGCTCATTGAGCATGGTGCTGATGTACAGATGGAGGGTGGGCATTGTGGGACCGCGCTGCAAGCCGCATCTGCAGGCGGACATCGGGAGATTGTGTGCCTGCTCATTGAGCATGGCGCCAATGTCCAGACGGAGGGTGGGCACTATGGGACCGCGCTGCAAGCCGCATCTTACAGCGGACATCTGGAGATCGTGCGCCCCCTCATTGAGCGTGGCGCCAACATCAATGTGAAGGGTGGACACTATGGGCCAGCACTACACGCCGCATCTCGGCGTGGACATCTCAAGATCGTGCGCCTGCTCATTGAGCACGGTGCAGATGTGAAGGCACGGGACAGTGATGGAAGGACCTGCCTTCAACGTGCAATGGATGAGCCCTTCGAAGATGATTATGAAGCCAGATATATGGTCTTTGAAGGGAAGCGTGCAATTGTTGCCTTTCTGCGGGAGCTCGGTGTGGAGTCGTAGTATATGCCCTATATGTACCATTGTATATTTGCCCGTCCCGTATAAATATGACATCAGTTGTTGTTGCTCGCACTGCAACGTTACTGTATGCCTTAGCACCACTCACATCCACTCGAACAACATGTGCATGATTGCTCTCCTTGGTCCAAGAATCGTGCACTGACTTGTCGAGACGATGTTGTACCTGACCTGGCTATCTGTCGAAGAGGCCGGATGACCAGTGTCGCGTCATGCGAGCGAGACGGTCCAATTGCGAGGTTGCAGATGAATTACCCTGCTCAAATGTTTCAGACGGATCTTTAACAGGAATCTTCACAAAGGTCGAGATCCCGCCGCCCATCTTCGCGTGCCTTGCATGTGTTCCGCGCTCCTGCCGTGAGTCTGGTGTTCGGGAGGCGTCACTGAGCGCAAAATCACCAATAAAACTTCGAAAAGCGTGAAGATGGCACATTCATGGCAGCGCAATATTGTCGAACTATCCTACCACTGGGGTACGTTATCCTCGTGAGCTTCATGCCAGTCATCCCTCTACGTTTCGATCGTGTCTGACACATGTGCATACAATGAGGTCCTAGACAGAGGTGATAGGAGAAGGTATGCTGCCGGAGAACCCTCGAGCTCAAGCTCGAGAAAATCTTGTCCTCGCCCGGGCCGCGTGCTCGCGCTGCCTACGAGAATAGTAGACAGTCTGACACAAGCAGCGAGCTTCTGCTTACCATTTGCTGACCAAGCCTCAGCTCCCTGTGCCGACTATGTCTCCTGTCCGTATATCATCTCATTTCTCGTACCTCCCGTCTACTTGTTTGTCCCAGACAGGCTCTTGCGCTACTCTGACTCGTGGTGGCATGTGTCCCAGCCTCGCCGCGCACATCCATCTCAGCGTCACCTCTGGGCCCGCGCGCTCAACATCTTTCTAGTTTATCTCAACACCCTAGATGCCAAGATGCCCAAGAGCCGGTGCCGCGGACGTGTGGGTGTCGATCCTAACTTCATCTTCGAGAGTTGGACTCGAAGCTCTTCCAGAGAAGGAGGACGGATGCGCTGGTGAGGTCTACACACGATGAGGGACGGTGCGGCGGGTCAAGGACGTTGTGCGGCTCAACGATGGGGTCGTTTGGCCGCTCCGAGCTGCATGCGCCGTACGATGCGGAAATGGTTAATTACGGTAAAGCTGACGGTTACGGGCGAGCGGGGAGAGGTCCAGAGGGCTGCGCGTAAGCTCAGAATCACATGGAGATATAGCCCGCTGCGAAGGGTGGATGCAACGAGCAACGTGAAGCACAACGCATGACCCTACCGGATTCCTCCGCTGAGGTTTAGATAGATGGAGTTCCGAAGAGAGCGAAGACGCGGGGGAGAAGACATAGAGGAAGTCCCCGAGGCAGAAGAGTGCTCGAGCAAGTGGCATCATGGCAACAGTGACAGACATAGCATGGGACGCACCCAGTCAGCGCGCGCGCTCTGATTGGTCGTCTCGCGTGTTAGCAGGACCGGCCCGGATCTCCGATGGCCGCGATCGAGACTCGCAGCGTGCAAACCGCCCGGGGCAGACGCGCTTGACCAGCCCCGCTGCGTCTGTACTGCGCTCTTTACGCTGAACATGGACATGGTCTCCGTCTCATCGATCTCCTGCTGTCTCTACGTTTGCTCCAATCGTGCCCTTCTGTCCTCATCCCTCCTGCCCTGACTGCACAAACCAGTCGTCAGTCACAATGTCCAGAAGCTGAGATAACATGGACTCACGGGTGCGTAATCACGTTCTGCCCCATATGTGCATTTATACCGAGATCCTGATTGTAGTCTGTCAGCGAGTCCGTGATTTACGTTCTGCCACCTCTTACACTCCTCCGGCGATCATCGAGGTAGCATTTGAAGAACGCGGCCGTTCCCAACTAACACCTCGCTCAACACACCCTCCCGGGTATCTCACAATGCCACCACAGTCGCCCCGCGGAATTGCACATGATGAGCGATCAGCCTGTAATCTCGTCCGGAGAAGATCATGAGGCGGGAGCGATACAATCGAAGGACGCCCACTGCGAGTGAACGACGGACATACTAGTATGTATGCGGATCCGTTCCGTGCTTGTCCTGTGAGACAGCCGATGGCCTGCTAGACCTTTGTATGAACGGACACATCCGTTGCACGTGCTTCCTCATACGCTGGCCCGCAGCTAGAGGGCACGCAGCAGGAGCACTCGCCTGCCTGCGAGGGATACCTTGCAAGACACCAAGTTGCGCACGCAACACGGCAATGATGCATCACTACTCAGTGCGATGCCGCTGTGGTTCAAGTATGCGACCCATCTTTCTGAGCCTACCTGGATGATACCTGGCTCTCGGAGATACGGTACGTCTTCCGCTTCATATGCATTCCGCATTACGTCTGACGTCTTTCCTAGAATTCTACCGGCGCATATACGACAGTATCTGGGAGGTTGCACCCGCCTGCATAACACTAGACCCGTACTTCTCCATCCCCAACCTCGCCCGCCTCCATGCTGTCCTCTGCGCAATCGCAAAGTACCATCCTCAACAACGGCTCATTCCAGGCCGTCTGGCGCATCACCGGCATCCAATACACACGCTGGACAACATATGCGCTAACTATCGGTTGATAGAGGAGGCCACCATGAGCGTTGTCTGTGTCATCGATAGGAACACGCCGTGCGAGGCCGACAATCTGCGAAATACGGGCTGCGCAGAGGCATGCACGGTAGGTAGTCGTTGCGCCCGGCAGCTCACCGGCGTCATCAGCGCGTGGCAGGGTTCCTGCTTATGGTGGGCTTCGCACTTTGCACGCAAAAGAGCGGCGTACCGCTGCAGCGTCGCCGTGACGTGCCTCTCTGAGGCCATTCACGGATTGCGCTGTACCTCCTGGGCTGGGATTTATGGTGCCAGCAGGACGTGTACCCGGAATTTGAAGCCAGGTCGGCGGAGACGTCGCGCCACGGATCGACTTATTCTGGTGCGTGTCTCGCTGCCTGGCTCGCTTGTCGTTCACGGCTGACATTCTCGCCAGCCGATCATCGAACATGCATATTGTACATCATATACTGTCACCTGCGCTAGTAATCAGTAAGCCACAGTGGAGGAATGCCGGCGTCTATGCGCCCCTCGGAAGGCGACTCCCACCCAGCGTCCACGTCCGCAGCCTATCTATCGTACTCAACGCCATCGTGCATCCCAATCGACTGGCGCGGGATGGTCAGCATGAGCGTGGCCACCCGATGACGCGAAGATCTAGACGGTCCATTCGATCTATTGTCGCGCGTTAAAGTCTGGCCATGAACACGTATACCGAGCGATCAGGGCTATTTCAAAGAGCTTATTCACCCGGAGCGCGGCACCTACGTCACCGATAGTTCACGTCCAGCACGAGCGGAGGTCCTCGGAGCCTGATGTGTGTCAAAGCACGGGAAGGTTGTTACCGAGGGGAAGGTCATGGTTGATCTCGGAAGGATGGCACTTCGTCCTGAGAATGCGTAGAACTCCGGGATGGCTAGGGCGTCGGGTTCTCAGAAAATAAATTTGGTTTTAGGGTCCATTGTATGACGAAGGGATGTGCAGAGAGCAGATGCGGCTATAGCTGAGGAACTGTACAATATGTCGAGTGCTGGAGCGAATCTGGACAGTAGCGGCAGATGCTCATGCGCTGCTTGATCTACATTGAACGACACGCTGCTGGGTTTAGAGCTCCAGACGGACTCAATGTTCGTAAATCGTAATTCTATGACACTACAGAATTCACAATCTGACGTTAGTGTTGGTGCCCCGATGTTCGTGCTCTTGCAATCACAGGCATCTCTCGGCACGGACTGACTGAACCTTCTATACCTGGAGGCACGAGGCCCAAATGAACCCTCTATACCTGGAACCGGCACGAGGCAACAGCTTCCCTATCTTCACGCCTCAGGCTCAGTCTAGACCTAGCAAACGTGACCCGGTCCTGAGACGCAAGGAGGGGCAAAGCGATGGTAGTAGAGAACTCTCACCCTGTCCCCACCTGCATGCTCTGTCTTTCGGACAATGCAAGGGAGAGATATCGGGCTATCCAGGGGGGATTTTGCAACCTCAAGTATGTTGTTTCTCTCAGACGTGTCGTCCTTCTGTTGCCGGATCGCGCCGCGAGGAACGTTGATTCTGACCTGCAGCCATGAGTTCCCCGCCACTCTCTATTTTGCCATCCATTGTCCCCTTCTCGCTCACATGACCAGGCTGCATGTACAATACGTTGACGTTCGCAATCGAATTCGATGAGATGCTTTCCTAGCTGGAGCTCGACTGCATCCGACGGCTGGATAGGCATCTGTGTTGCGGATTCACAGCGAGACTTGCAACCCCGGGGAACCCATGTACCTTATTTCGGTCGGACGCCTCACCGCCAACCTGGGATAAAGGCAGAATGAGGGGGCGGCGGCCGACCCACGGGGGCCAAGTACGTGAAGCAGTACCTTCGGTATACTTGGAATCCGGCGATGAACAGGAAGACCCCGCGAATGGAAGCTGTCAGGCGGGCGATGCGCTGAGGACAGGTATGGAGGTATGGAAGCGGAGAGCCGTTGGTCGAGCTTTTCCAGAGCCACAATCGACGTAGGAGGGACAGAGCTGCAGGAGATAGAGACGGGTGAGAGCGAAGACCCAGCTATTCGAGCGACCTTTGGCAGCAGAGCCATATGGTTCATGATGTGTACAAGCACGTGACAAGTAGCACGTCCTCTGCACGACGCACGCGGAGCGCGTTCGTTGCGTCAGTGACGCAGACTACCCAGGCGTGTCCGACGTCGTCCTCCTCCGTCTTCGCCGTCCCTCTGGCCGTCCTACTGCCGACGATAGCGTCTAGAGAACCCGAAGTACCCGCAACATAGTGACCTGCGGCGCTCACGCCGCCGCCCTGCTCAATATCACCGGCATTATACCAAATGATCCGATTTTTTTGTCTATTTGGACGGCACGAGCCTTTGATGCTAAGGTACTGATGCGGACTTGAGTGTCACCCGGTTCGCGCGATTGTGCGCGGCGAGAGGCGGGTGGTCGAGGGGATGAGGTGGGAGACGAAAGGGTTGCGGAAGACAGGATGAAGCGCGGGAAGGGGCCTCAAAGGAACGACATTGAGAGGTACGTGGTGTGCTCGTGGGGGCGGGATGCATACTGACTACGTTGATGAGCATAGATCGTTGAGGACAGAGTGGACAGTCGACGTTCCACGAGGAAGTAGAGCCGCTGTGCGCTGGCCCTGTAGCCACTACCCCGTGTCTGGATTATCGCTTTCTCCCAAAAGTCTTCGCGGTATCACCGCTCCTACACCATCTACTCAGCAAAATTCATTCACACCGACCAGCAGCCGTAAATGACGTCCGCCTTGCCCGCGTCCCTAACATTGAGAATGCAGCATCCATTACTTAGGTCATCGCTTGATGTCTTTCGAAACATACTCATGCGGCTCCTCGTTTGCGTTAAATGGAAAGCTTGTTGGGATCCCAAATTTCGCTCTTGACCTTGTCAGCGCATTTCGCCGACTCGCACGAACTGGCACGAACTGGCGGCTACCATTATCGTTATGCCTTCGCCTGCCAGATTGAAGTTCCTGCTTGGCTCTGTGTTCTCCCGTCGCCGGAGTCTCGGTTTCAGCATCCACCTGACATATCCGTATATGCCAAACCTCGTGTACGCCTCGTTTTACTGGGGAACACTTCGACTATCATTCTCACCGTTTGGCGTGCTCTCCAGCGTTAGTGTTCATACATGGAAGCCCACGCGGCATGACTGCACGCGATGCAGCGAGGCGATACGCGCCTCGAACATAACTTGCTGGATTCTATAGGCGCCGTTTGTCGGCTATGAATCTGCCTTGGTGCTTGTATTCTAACTGAGCTGATCACAGTCAATTCATCGCAGCTTTCAAGTGGCCCAGATATCTCTTCCGGTCTGCAACGAGCAAGTCAAATGAGCTACTCCCAACTTTTGCGAATACGTTGCATTCTCGGGATACCGTATTTGGATGGCCATATGACTCTGCCACGCAGGTGGCAACGTGCCGTGCTTCATTTCATACGTCAGCTATATTAAGTACCACCAGCCGGACGGCGCTTTCATTTCCTATCGTCTCCTGTACTTTACCACTGCCATCTCAGACGTCCGCATCTCAACCCACATACTGCACGAGCTCAAGTTCCCTCTTTCTGCATGTCGCTCCGCCTCACATTCTCAGACAAAGTGAGGAGGAAAATTAGAACTGGACGAGAGATCCCGTACTCGTCAGATGCGGGCTCTCAGGCTTATGTTCAGCACTCGGCCTCGCCGGTACCACCATCTCAAGATGTGGAACTTTCGCCGCAGACTGAGCAGACCACTTCCTCGATTCCAACGGCTGCTTTTTCCCCCGCGCAGACGATCGGCACGCTTCCAGAGCAAGACGGATCGAGCTCCAATGCGCAAACTCACGATCACACAGCCACACCTCCCGTCACCGCCCCCGCAATTTCACGGGCAGTGGGTCAGACTTCCGCCTCACCATCCCATACCTCACATAGGGCGGATCTTCCGGAACAACAGGTCGAGCGAAGGACTCGGAGTTTCGTACCGCCGCCGGGCTTGAGTGCCTCAGCTCTGCCCGTGAATCTTGCATCATTATGGAAAGATGCTCTAGGTGGATATACAAAGCAGACGGGGACGGACCTGGACGCCGATCCTCTCACGATAAGACTTAGCGGGCACAAATCAGTGGAGGATATCATGGCTATAGTCGAGGAGCACACTCAGGCATTTAACGAGTTCCGTGCTGGTGGTGCCAAGGCGCAGCTTCTGCAAACACTCAATCCGATCGTGACAGCTGTTCTTGCTTTGGAACCTAGCGAGACGCTCGGAGGAGGAGTCGGAGTGGTGAAGAACTCGAGTGTTACATCGAAACGACAGAGTCTGACGACAATCGGACAGATATTTCATCCAGCTAAGGCAACTGTCGGAGCAATCGTTGCTCTCCTCAAGGTGCATGACCTGTTGTTGATGTAAACTTCCTGCTGACATGGTCCATCCCATCAGGCAACGAAAGACGTCAGTTGGAGTTACGACTCGCTCGTGGACCTGCTCAGCTGCATCTCCAAATTCCTCGATAGTCTCTCCGTCTACATGAGAATGTCCCTTACTATGCCGATGAAGGAGATCTTCATCAAGACCCTGGCAAACGTGATATCTATCCTCGCACTCGCTACCAAGGAGGTCGATCAAGGCCGACTCAGTGAGTATGCTTTAGCCTTTCAACAGCCCTGCGATAATCATAACTTCAATGCTATAATGTAGAGAACTACGTCCGAACGCTTCTAGGAGATACCCATGTAGAAGACGCCCTGAAGCAGTTGGCTCGCATGGGCGCAGCAGAGACCCAGATGATTGGAGTGGAGAGCTTGTGGCTTACATACAGCCTAACGGTTGACCTCAATGAACTCATGCATGGTACGTCAAATGTCCTATTCTCACGTCATCGTTTGAGATGACTCAACGTTTGCTGTCCGGAAGGTAAAGAGGGATCAATGGAGCATATTCGAGAAGCCTTGGAAAGCTTTCGATCCAGTACGGGTGAGTCTGGAGTGTACATCAATGCACTGAGCAGTCTGATCTTATGGGGTATCACATCTGCCACTGATCAAGCCATGAAGAAAATCAAATGTCAGTAGCTTGAATGTTCGTGCTCTATTCCTTGCGACTGAAGTGCGAGATTGCAGATGATGGCGGCGTCCAGAAGCATCAGGATTGGCTCGCACCTCCTGATCCCTCGATCAACCATAATCTTGCTTTACGATTCTATTCCGAACGCACTTGTGCGTGGTTCATAGACGGACAAGTCATGGGCGAATGGAGAACTACGAGTTCGTTATTATGGATCCATGGGATACGTAAGCGGTCTGCCACATGTCCTTGTTCATCGTCAGGAATTGAGGGATGTCTACTTGCAGCGGGATCGGGGAAGACCATCCTTTGGTATGCATTACAATTCCTGATAGCTCCAAATCAACTAACCGTTTTCGTACGCTTTTCAGCACTGCTATCATCGAGAACATCAGATGGCTCTGCCTAATTCAACAGAAGTCCATTTTGGCCTACTTCTACTGTGACTTCCAAGATGCAATGAAACAAAGCGCCCGCGGCCTTTTGTCCCATGTACTCATCCGCTTTTCAGCGGAATCAAATGACTGTAGCAAGCTTCTCTCTGACCTCTGGTCATTACATCGTAGTGGTTCACAGCAGCCAAGTGAACACGAACTTCGCCAGTGCCTCAAGAGAATGATAGAGCTCTTGGCGGATCACTGCATTTATATCATCATCGACGCACTGGACGAGTGCCCCAACTCAAGCGTAAACTCCCAACGTGGAGGTGTGTTGGCGTTCATCCGCGAAATCGTCGAGTGGCGTTTTCAGAACGTGCACATATGCGTAACCAGCCGCCACGAACAGGACATCAAGGAGGCTATGGAGGCTCTGTCACCTCGGAGCATTTCTCTGCACACGGAGAGCGGTCAAACGGATGAGATCTCCTCCTATCTCGACTCTGTCATGGACTCCGATCCAGCATTGCAAGAGCCGGAAATGTTATGGATTGCAGTGAAAAGGAAACAGATCTCAGAGGAGGCCAACGGGATGTACGTCATTTTCAACGTTCGTGACCGCTGAAGTAGTGACTCTCCCTACGTAGGTTCAGATGGGTATTTTGGCAGTTACAGAGTTGGCGTCCACATCTGCTTGCGGCCATCCATTCAGACCTCAATGAACTACCAGAGACTCTCGACGATACGTATTGACGTATCCTGAAGAGTCTTGACACACCAGATTGGGAATACACACATCGACTCTTCGAGTGTCTGGCTGTATGTGCCCGTCCGCTGCGCGTCGAAGAGCTCGCGGACGTTCTCGCAGTAGATTTTGACACTGGCCCGATCCCGCGGTTTTCGACGGACCGGCGTCCATTGGACCCTAAAGGCAATATCTTGTCTTCGTGTTCCTCGATGATTGTCATCGACTCGCAAACAGAGACAGTGCAATTTGCCCATCTCTCGGTGAAAGAATATTTGGTCTCTGAGTGTCTTGCATCCGATGTAGAGGGCAATGTCAAGAGGTTCCACATCGTGAAGGAACATGCACACACCACGTTGGCAAAGGTCTGTCTCGCAATCATGCTACAGCTCGACAATACATCGATCAGCAATCATTCCGCCACTTGTCATGTGGCCCCTGTCTCTCCCCTTTCTGCTTATGCGGCGGAACACTTTATCGGCCACGCGAAGGTCACGAACGTGGAGACAGACATCCAAGAAGCCATGGAATGGGCATTTGATCCCCGAAAGCCTCATTACGAGGCATGGAGCTACTTGCATAACTCAGCCGTTGGAGAATGGAACCACAGCAAACATTTGCCTCAACGGAGCCCATTGTATTGTGTTGCATTGCACTCTTTCTACAAAACAACAGAGTATCTTCTTGCTACCTGTGCATACGCAGTGGACACAGTAGACGGTTTCTACGGCACGGCACTCCAAGCCACATCTTATCGCGGACATCTGGAGGTCGTGCGTCTGCTGATCGAACATGACGCCGACGTCCGGACGGAGGGCGGATACTACGGGACCGCGCTGCAAGCCGCATCTTGTCGCGGGCATCTGGAGATCGTGCGTCTGCTGATCGAACATGGCGCCGACGTCCGGACGGAGGGCGGACACTACGGGACCGCGCTGCAAGCTGCATCTTATGGCGAGCATCTGGAGATTGTGCGTCTGCTGATCGAACATGGCGCCGACG
>KB445806.1:582534-698466 GCA_000320605.2 Gelatoporia subvermispora B
GTATCTGGAGATTATGCGTCTGCTGATTGAACATGGCGCCGATGTCCGGACAGAGAGTGGACACTATGGGACCGTGCTGCAAGCCGCATCTGATGGCGGGCATCTGGAGGTTGTGCGTCCGCTGATCAAGCACAGTGCCATAACTGCTGCAATCCCTACGTCTCCATCTCTTCAAACCAGCCATCCCAATGGCTCGCAAAAATCCCCTTCGCATGACAGGTTTGATGTGCATAACCAAGAAGCCTACCCTACGACATCCGTGATCCCTGTATCAGGTCGAGAGACACCCGTTGATAATTGGAAAACGAAGAGTAGTAATGACGATCCACATAAAGCGATACATGGGGCGCATACTACTCGCTCAGAATCTAGCAACGATGAGGTTGAGCTTCACCTGAGCATGTTGACTATGGTAGACGAGCTGACCAGAATATGTGCCGGCAGGAGGCACGATTATTGTCAAGCATGAAGGATCTGAAAGGCATGGAGGCTCAAATGGCTATAGAGTCTCTGGACAAAGTAAGTAAAGCTACTGAACCTTATGTTCCATCGCTCAGGACCATCACAGGAATTAGAACAAATACGACCACAGGATGGCAGCGCTCCGAGTCGTGATTTCCGCCTGCGCCTAAAGCTACTCCGGCGCCTGTGCATGAAGAATGAAATATATCCTGAAGCACTCGTTCTGCCGCCCCAATCGGTACAAATATTGGGCGAGCAGGCAGAAGAATTTGGAGGCTCCTCACGTGTTTATCGAGGGCGTTATGGCGAATGTCACGTTGCACTCAAGGTTATCGCCACCACTCGCGAACTCCACCATATGGAACCGAATACCACGGTCAAGGTATGATACCGATCAGCGGCATTTCATTCTCCCTTTCCCTCCACTTCTCCACATAGTTTCCAGAGGTAGGAGAGAATACATAAGCGTCTTGCCCCTAAGTTCCTTCGTTATCCCATAACTTTCTCGTATTGTCAGAGTTTTGCGGGTACGAGACGCGGTCAAAGTATCATATCTCTTATTACCGTTTGCGATATCGTCTACTGCCTGATTATGCACGAGGAACTAACGGCCTACAGAGATTCCATGGGGAAGCGATAATATGGCGGCATCTTCGGCATCCAAATATTACCACTTTCTACGGAGTCGACAATTCGCTGTTTGGATTAGGCCTTATATCCGAATGGATGACGTTGGGTACTATCTCCCAATTTCTATCACGCAACCCACGTAACAATCGGATAAAGCTGGTGAGATTCATTTGGCCTCTGTCTGTCTTGAATCGCTTATGGCCCAGCAGCTACAAGATGTTGCGAATGGTCTCGCATACTTGCATACACTAGACATCGTGCACGCAGACATGAAGTCGGTCAGTAACATTATAACCAGCTCGTTCATGTATTCATGCTCATTATGTGCTTCTTGAAGGCAAATATCCTTGTCAATAATGAGCACATTGCGTGTTTGATTGACTTTGGTATCGCCACGCTCAGCACAGACGCTGCTGTCGCTTTTACGTCGACGATCTCCACTACAGGTACAACACGTTGGACTGCACCTGAAATTCTCAACCCAGAACTCGTGAAGCGCAGCACGAGTAAATTTACTTCAGAGTGCGACATCTACTCTCTGTCAATGACAATGTGGGAGGTAAGAACTCGCATTTGATGCAGTTCATCTTTGTCGTTTCATGTCAACTCCTGCAGGTATTTACCGGACGTCTGCCTTTCCATGAATACGACAATGATGGAACTGTGATATTCAAAACGTTGTCTCAAAAGCGCCCAAACTGCCCACCTCCTCCTGCTGCACTGAGTGTCGGGTTGGTGGATACAATCTGGGCTTTGATGGAGAACTGCTGGGACCACGATTCCTCTCGGCGTCCCGATATCAACCATGTCCTGAGCATCCTATCATCCGAGGACTCGCGATCTGAGAACTGTCCCTCTACATGGCCTCTAGAACTTCCTTGATAAAAAACATAATCACCGGTCATCTCGTCATCTCGCTATAATGTGTAACGCTTCTTACCATCCATGGCATCTCATGATACTGCATAACATTGCCCGTCTGGGCAGACCTGTGAACAAAGGAGCACACACCACATACTACATTCGGACTAAAGGTCGATGATACAGCCTCACTGAACTTATCTGCTTTCCGTGTCCGCTAGCACGATAGGGAGACTGCCGGTATTGAAATTCAAGGTCTGAACACTGCCGCAATCCTCTCAGGGCCACTCGCCGTATATCCTCAGTAGGCGGCTCGTGGCCATTTTGCGGCCATTTGTATTGGGACTTGCACTCCATTGTCTTTCGGCCCGACGAAGAGGACCTGACCCTCGAGTAAGTAGCACGAACAGAGTGCTCGAGCAAGTGGCATCATGGCAACAGTGACAGACAGAGCATGGGGCGCGTCCAGGCAGCGCGCGTGCTCTGATTGGTTGTCTTGCGCATTAGCGGGACCGGCCCGCATCTCCGATGGACGCGATCGAGACTCGCAGCGTGCAAACCGCTCGGGGCAGACGCGCTTGACCAGCCCCGCTGCGTCTGCACTGCGCTCTCTACGCTGAATTCGGCCATGGTCTCCGTCTCATCGATTTCTTGCTGTCTCTACGTTCACTCCAATCGTGCCCTTCTGCCAGCATCCCTCCCGCCGTGACTGCACACGGACCAGCGCTCTTGGGTCATCGTGTCTACCCTCGTTCACCGCGACCGGCATATCCTCTTTGCTGACAGTTGGGTCTGCATCTAGCACCGTTATGCGCCAGATCCAGTATTCGCCACTGCCAGCCCTCGTATCTCGACGCGACGCAGTCATCCGGTTCAACGAGTGCTACGATACCGATGGGCGCGGGAACTCCGGCTGTGGTCGTTTCTCCTTGTTGGTGAGGATGTGACCGAGTCTCTTCGACTTTTACATGACCAACACGGGCTAGTAAACCACAATATCCCGGTAATTTTACCCTCATCGCGTTCGGCAGTGGTCTCTGAATCGTCTGCAACACCGCACCGCTCCCGATTCACCTACCCTCCGAAACCAGTCGTCAGTCACAACGTCGCGAAGCCGAGATAACATGGACTCACTGGTGCGTAATCACATTCTGCCCCATATGTTCATTCATACTGAGATCCTGATTGTAGTCTGTCCGCGAGTCCGCGAGTTGCGTTCTGCTGCCTCGTACACTCCTCCGGCGATCATCGAGGTAGCATCTGACGACGGTGCCAATTCCCGACTGGTGCCTCGCTCAACACACCCTCCTGGGTATCTCACAACGCTACCGCGGCCGCTCCGCGGAATTGCTCATGATGAGCGATCAGCCTCTGCTTTCGTCCGGAGAAGATCATGAGGCGAGAGCGATATAATCGAAGGACGCCCACGGTGAGTGAATGACGGACGTACCGGTATGTATGCGGATTCGTTCCGTGCTCGTCCTGCGGGATAGCCAATACCCTGCTAACCCCTAGTATGACCAGACACATCCTCCGCACACGCTTCCTCACACGCTGGCCCGTAGCTGAAGGGCGCGCAGCAGGAGCATTCGCCCGCCTCCGAGGGATACCTCGCAAGGCACTCAGACGCGCACGCAAGGCGACAACGATGTATCACCACTCAGTGCGGCGCTACTGTGGTTCAAGTGTGCGACCCATCCCTCTAAGCCCACGCATAGGCTGGCCACGCCCATCAGTCGAACTGGATGATACCTGGCTCTCGGAGATACGGTACGCCTTACGCTTGAGATGCATTCCGCATTACGTCTGACCTGTTTTCTAGAATTTCACCGCCGCATATACGGCAAGATCTGAAAGGTTGCGCCCGCCTGCACAACACTAGACCCGTACTTCCCCATCTCCAGCCTCGCGAGCCTCCATGCTGTCCTCTGCGCAATCACGAAGCACCACTTACAATGACGGCTCATTCCAGGCCGTCTGGCGCATCCCCGGCATCCAATCTGCACGCTGGACAGTATGTGCGATAGCTATCGGCTGATAGAGGAGGCCATCACAAGCGTGGTCTCTGTCGTCGGTAGGGACACGCCGTGCGAGAATGACATTCTGCGAAGTGCATGCTACGCAGCGGCATGCGCGGTGGGTAGTCATTGCGCCCGGCAGCTCAGAGCGCCGCCCTCAGTGTGTGGCAGGCTTCCTGCGCATGGTAGGCTTCGCACTTTGCGCTCAAGAGAACGGCGTAGTGCTGCAGCGTCGCCGGGACGTACCTCTCCGAGGCCATTTACGGATTGCGTTGCACCTCCTGAGCCGAGATTTACGGTGCTAGCAGGACGTGTACCCAGAATTTGAAGTCAAGTCGATGGAGGCATCGCGCTACGGATCGACTTCGTTCCTGTGCGTATTTCGCCGCCTGGTACACTTCTCGTTCGCGGCTGACATTCTCGCCAGCTGATCATCAAACATGCATATTGTACATTTGATACTGTCACCTGAACTAGTAACCTGCAAGCCACAGTCAAGGAACGCCGGCTTCTATGCGCGCCTCGGAACGCAACTCCCCCCCAGCGTCGATGTCCGCACCCTATCTATCGTGCTCAACGCCATCATGCATCCCAATTAAGTGATGGACGGGATGGTCAGCATGAGTGCAGTCACTCGATGGTGCGAAGATCTACACGGACCATTCGATCAAGCGGTGCGCGCCCAAATACGACCGTGAAGACGTATGCTGAGCGATGCGGGCTATATTCAAGAGATTATTCGCCCGGAGCGCGGCACCGACGTCACCGACAGTCCGCTTCAACACGAGCGGACGTCCTCGGAGCCTGATGTATGTCAAAGCACGGGAAAGGTATTGCTGCGAGGAAGGTCGTGGATGATCTCGGGAGGCTCGTTTGCTGCCACCCATGGCAGCGGCGTCGTGCGCGAGGCTGCCTAGCGAGCAGCACGTCTGGTGCACGACTCGGAACGGTGACCGCAGATGAGACTAGACGCATTGGCACCGTCGCATACGCAGTGCGGTCGACTGCATCGGCCGCACCGCTTTGAAAGGTATCAGAGATGTCAAATCAGGTCGTTGCGGCCGCTGGAAGGAGCGGCTTTCAGGCCCACGAGAACGGACAGGTATTCCGCACATTGCATAGCGTTAGAGAGCACTCACTAATGGGCTCATTTGAGAGCGCTGCTCATGAATCCACGGACACCTATCCCTAGATATCTGTGGCGTGAGGTTGGACCGGGTGAGTAGTAGAAGTCCAGATCCCGACTGGAGGGCGAGATGGGAGGGAAGCTGCGTCATGGTCAGTGCGACCCGGTACAAACCTCAGCGAACGCATCAATTCGCCGGATTCCTCCGCTGAGGTTCAAATAGATGGGGTTCTCAAGAGAGCGAAGACGCGGGGAAGAAGACCTAGAGGGGGTTTTCGAGGCAGAAGAGTGCTCGAGCAAGTGACATCAGGGCAATAGAGTCTGACAGAGAGGGCACGGGACGCGTCCAGGCAGCGCGCGTGCTCTGATTGGTCGTCTCGCGCGTCAGCGGGACCGGCCCGTATCTCCGATGGACGCGATCGAGACTCGCGGCGTGCAGACTGCTCGGTGCAGACGCGCTCGACCAGCTCTGCTGCGTTGCACTGCACTAGGCTCCTGCACTGTGTTTTCTACGCTGAATCCGGTCATGGTCCCCATCTCATTAGTGTCTTGCTATCTTCATGTTCGATCCGATCGTGTCTGTCTATCGTCATCCCACCCGCACTGGCTGCACGGCGTATCCCAGCCGGGTCTGCCATCTGTCCTCGTTCACCACGACCGACATGTACGCTAAGTACCCGCAACATAGTGACCCGCGGCGCTCACGCCGCCTCCCCGCTCGATATTCCCGATAGAATTCCCACCAAATGATCCGACCTATTTGTCTACGCGGATGGGCGTACAGGACCTGGGTTGCTGCCTGCGCGGGTCCATGACGCTAAGGTACTACTACTACTGCGAGTTTCAGCGTCATGTGGTCCGCGTAATTGTGCGCGGCGAGGGGCGGGTGGTCAAAGGGACGAGATGGGACACGGAAAGGTTACGGAGGATAGTGGGAAGGGGCATCAAAGAAGGCGAAGCTGAGAGGTATGTGGTGTGCTGGTGGAAGCAGGATGCATACTGACTACATTATAATTAGTGAGCATAGATCGTTGAGGACAGGATAGATAGTCGCCGTCTCACGCGGGAGTAGAGCTACCATGCGCTGGCCCTGTAGCCACTACCATCTGTCTAGATTATTGCGGCTACCACTGTTGTCGTGCCTTGGCAGCCTGCATCTGCCAGACAGCAGTTCCTGCTCGGCTTTGTGTTCTCCCGTCATTGAAGTTTCGGTTTCGGCATTCACCCGACGTGTCTATCTATACTCAAACCTCGTGTACGCCTCGTTCTAGGCAAATTTACCCACTATTCTCACCGTTTGGCGCGTTCTCCAGCGTTAGAGCTCATACCTGGAAGCCCGCGCGATGCAACGAGGCGATGCGCACGTTGTACATGACTTACTGAGTCCTATAGGCGCCGTCTGGCGGCTCTGAATCTGGGTTGATGCTTGCATTCTAGATGGGCTCACTCGCAGCCTAGCGTAGCTTACGACTAGCTCAAATATCTTTGACGGCCTGCAACGAGCACACGATGCGAACCAACAATGTTTGCGAGTGTCGCGAGTAAGTACTCTCGGAGCACCGCACGTGGATAGAAATATAAATCGATCATGCAGGTGTCAACATGCTGTGCTTCATTTACTATAGGCTGGGTCAGCTGTTTTATGTACCAGCGGTCGCACGGCGCTTTGGTTGCCTACTATCTCTCGCACTCTGCCGCTGCCCTCTCGCACGTCCGCTCCCCAACGAACATACTGTACGATACCAATGTCTCCCTTTGCTTTGATGCTTTCCCGTCTCAGAAGACTTTTCAAGGTCAAGGGGAAGATCAAATCTGGACGGAAAACCCCCGGTTCGTCAGATGCGGGCCCACAGACCGCTGTTCAGCCCTCGATGCCGCCGGTACCACCATCTCCAGACGTGGAGCTTTTGCCGCAGGCTAAACAGGCCACTTCCTCGGTTCCAACGGCTGCTGCTTCCCCCGCGCAGACCATCGGAACACTTCCGGAGCAAGACGCGCCGAGCTCCAATGCGCAAACTCACGATCGCACAGCCACACCTCCTGTCTCTGCCCCCACCATTTCACAGGCCGACCAGTCTGTGACGATAGTGGTTCACACTGTCGCTCCACCATCTCCCGCATCGCAAAGAGCAGATCCTCCGGAACAACAGGTCGATCAGGGGATACAGAATGATTCACCGTCGCTGGTGTCCAGTACATCAGTTGTCCCTATGGATCTTACATCGTTATGGAAGGATGCTCTAAACGAGTATACAAAGCAGACAGGGACGGACTTGGACACCCATCCTCTCACGATCAGACTTAGTGGGTGCAAATCAGTGGACGACATCACAGTTATACTCGGAGAGCACACCCAGGCATTTAACGATTTCCGTGCTGGTAATGCCAAGGTGCAGCTTCTGCGAACACTCAATCCGATCGTGACGGCTGTTCTTGCTTTGGAACCTAGCGAGACGCTCGGAGAAGGAGTCCTCGGAGAAGGAGTCGGAGTGGTGAGTGACTCGAGTGTCATTTTGAAACGATAGTATCTGACGACAATCCGACAGATATTTCAGCCAGCGAAGGCAATTGTCGGAGCGATTGTTGTTCTCCTCAAGGTGCATGGCATGTTGTTCATGTATACTCGCTACTGACAGAGTCCGTCCCAACAGGCCACGAAAGACGTCAGTGCGAGTTACGATTCCCTCGTGGATCTGCTCAGCTGTGTCTCCAAATTCCTCGAGCGTCTTCCCATCTACACAGCAATGTCACTGACCATGCCGATGAGAGAGATTATCGTCAAGATGCTGGCAAACATGATATCCATTCTCGCGCTCGCTACCAAGGAGGTCAGGCAAGGCCGACTTAGTGAGTATCGGTTCAACAGTTTTGCAACGGTTATTGATCCAACGTCATATGCAGATAAATACGTCCGAACGCTGCTAGGCGATACTCACGTAGAAGACGCCCTCAAGGAATTGACTCGTCTAAGCTCAAGAGAGACACAGATGATTGGAGTGGAGAGCTTGCGGCTGACATACGGCCTAGCCGTCACCCTCGATAAACTCATGCATGGTACGCCAAATGTCCTATTCCCATTGTATCATTTGAGATCACTCAATGTCTGCTGTCTGGAAGGTAAAGAGGGATCAATAAAGCATATTCAGGAAGCCTTAGAACGGTGCTAGATGCGGACCCAACTGTCAGCGAAGAGGATATGCCGGTCGTGGTGAACGAGGACAGACACGATGACATGGCTGCGCCAAGAGCGCTGGCCCGTGTGCAGTCAGGGCAGGAAGGATGAGGACAGAAGGGCACGATTGGAGCGAACGTAGAGACAGCAAGAAATCGATGAGACGGAGACCATGACCAGATTCAGCGTAGAGAGCGCAGTGCAGACGCAGCGGGGCTGGTCAAGCGCGTCTGCCCCGGGCGGTTTGCACGCTGCGAGTCTCGATCGCGGCCATCGGAGATCCGGGCCGGTCCTGCTAACACGCGAGATGACCAATCAGAGCGCGCGCGCTGACTGGGTGCGTCCCATGCTATGTCTGTCACTGTTGCCATGATGCCACTTGCTCGAGCACTCTTCTGCCTCGAGGACTTCCTCTATGTCTTCTCCCGGGCCCGCGTCTTCGCTCTCTTCGGAACTCCATCTATCTAAACCTCAGCGGAGGAATCCGGTAGGGTCATGCGTTGTGCTTCGCGTTGCTCGTTGCATCCACCCTTCGCAGCGGGCTATATCTCCATGTGATTCTGAGCTTACGCGCAGCCCTCTGGACCTCTCCCCGCTCGCCCGTAACCGTCAGCTTTACCGTAATTAACCATTTCCGCATCGTACGGCGCATGCAGCTCGGAGCGGCCAAACGACCCCATCGTTGAGCCGCACAACGTCCTTGACCCGCCGCACCGTCCCTCATCGTGTGTAGACCTCACCAGCGCATCCGTCCTCCTTCTCTGGAAGAGCTTCGAGTCCAACTCTCGAAGATGAAGTTAGGATCGACACCCACACGTCCGCGGCACCGGCTCTTGGGCATCTTGGCATCTAGGGTGTTGAGATAAACTAGAAAGATGTTGAGCGCGCGGGCCCAGAGGTGACGCTGAGATGGATGTGCGCGGCGAGGCTGGGACACATGCCACCACGAGTCAGAGTAGCGCAAGAGCCTGTCTGGGACAAACAAGTAGACGGGAGGTACGAGAAATGAGATGATATACGGACAGGAGACATAGTCGGCACGGGGAGCTGAGGTTCGGTCAGCAAATGGTAAGCAGAAGCTCGCTGCTTGTTTCAAAATGTCCACTATATTTGTAGGCAGCGCGAGCACACGGCCCGGGCGAGGACAAGATTTCCTCGAGGTTGGGTTCGAGGGTTCTTCGGCAGCATACCTGTCTCCTATCACCTCTGTCTAGGATCTCATTGTGTGCACATGTTTCAGACACAATCGAAACGTAGAGGTAAGACCAGCAGGAAGCTCACGAGGATAAGGTACCTCAGTGGTAGGATAGTTCGAAAATGTTGCGCTGCCATAAATGTGCCTACTACGACTCCACACCGAGCTCCCGCAGAAAGGCAACAATTGCACGCTTCCCTTCAAAGTCCATATTTCTGGCTTCATAATCATCTTCGAAGGGCTCATCCATTGCACGTTGAAGGCAGGTCCTTCCGTTTCTGTCCAGTGCCTTCACATCTGCACCGTGCTCAATGAGCAGGCGCACGATCTTGAGATGTCCAAACCAAGATGCGGCGTGTAGTGCTGGCCCATAGTGTCCACCCTTCACGTTGGCGCCACGCTCAATGAGGGGGTGCACAATCTCAAGATGTCCGCCTGCAGATGCGGCTTGCAGCGCGGTCCCATAGTACCCACCCTCCGTCTGGACATTGGCGCCATGCTCAATGAGCAGGCACACAATCTCCCGATGTCCGCCTGCAGATGCGGCTTGCAGCGCGGTCCCACAATGCCCACCCTCCGTCTGTACATCGGCGCCATGCTCAATGAGCAGTCGCACGATCTCCAGATGTCCGCTGTAAGATGCGGCTTGCAGCGCGGTCCCATAGTACCCGCCCTCCGTCTGTACATCGGCACCATGTTCTATCAGCAGATGTGCGACCTCCCGATGTCCACCATAACATGCGGCTTGGAGTGCCGTGCCGTGGTAGTCGTCTGCTATGTCCAAAAGGTGTGCGCAGGTAGCAAGAAGATACTCTGCTGTTTTGTAGAAACAGTGCAATGCAGCACAATACAATGGATTCTGTCCAGGAATTCTCTCCAATTCATTCCATTGTTCTGAGTTATGCAAGTAGCTCCATGTCATATAATAAGGTTTTCGGGGATCAAATGCGTGTTCCAGGACTTCTTGGATGTCTGTCTGTACGTTCCTAACTTTCGCATGGGTAATCCAATGTTGCGCAGCATAAATGGAAATGGGGGATACAGGAGGCTCATCTCGAGCGGCGGAATAATTCATGATGGTTTTATTGTCGAGCTGTAGGAGAATTCCGAGACAAGCCTTCGCCATCGTGGTATGTGCATGTTCCTCCACAATGTGAAACTTCTTGACATTGCTCTCTAGATCGGATGCAAGACGCTCAGAGAGAAAGTATTCCTGCACTGAGAAGTGAGCAAATTGAACTGTTTTTGTCTTCAAGTCGATGACGATCATCGAGGAACAAAAAGCCAGGATATCGCCTTCAGGGTCTGATGGACGCCAATCCGTAAAAAACTGCGGGATCGGGCCAGAATTGAAATCTATCGCGAGAACATCTGCGAGCTCATCGACACGCAGCGGACGGGCACATACAATCAGACACTCAAAGAGTCGATGTGTGTATTCCCAACCTGGTGTATCAAGAGTCTGCAGAACACGTCGATACGTCTCGTCGAGAGTCTTCGGTAGATCATCCAGGACTTTACGGATGGTCGCAGGATGACACCCACGTAGCATCTCTAACTGGCAAAACACCCATCTAAACCTGCATGAAGAGGATCAGTATTTGAGCAGTCGCAAACATCGGGACGACGTACATCCCGTTGGCCTTCTCTCTGAGATGTTGTACTGCCAGTTCCCTGTCTGACGCTTTCCACCGTCGGAATGCCCGATCGGACTCTATGACAGAGTGGACATAGGAGGAGATCTCGTCCATTTGACCGCTCTCCGTGTGCAGAGAAATGCTTCGAGGTGAGAGAGCCTCCATAGCCTCTCTGATGTCCTGTTCGGGGCGGCTAGTCACGCATCTGTGCACGTTGTGGAAACCCCAATCGACGATTTCGCGGATCAACATCAACACATCTCGACGTTGGGAATGTGAATGTATGCTTGAGTCGGGGCACTCGTCCAGTGCGTCGATAACAATGTACAAGCAATGGTCTGCCAAGAGCGCTATCACGCTCTTGAGACACTGGCGAAGATCGTGTTCGCTCGGCTGATGTGAACCATTTGAATGCGATGACCAGAGGCCAGAGAGAAGCTGGCTACATGCATGCGATGCCGCCGAGAAGTGGATGAGTAGATGGGACAAAAGGCCGCGGGCGCTTTGTTTCTTTGCGTCTTGAAAGTTGCAGTAGAAGTAGGCCAGATTAGACTTCTCTTGGATCAGGCAGAGCCGTCTGATGTTCTCTATAATAGCAGTGCTATAAAGCGTAGGAGAATCGTTAGTGGATTTGCAGTGGAGCAATAAGGCCTTGTAATGCATACCAGAGGATGGTCTTCCCTGAGCCCGCTGCAAGCAGATATGGTTCAATATCTCAGGATGAACAAGTAATTGTCACCGACAGCTCACGTTTCCCATGTATCCACAATAATGAGCTTGTAGTTTTCCATTCGCCCATCACTTGTCCGTCTATGAACCACGCGGAAGTGCCCTTGGAATAGGATCGCAAAGCAAGATTATGGTTGATCGAGGGATCAGGAGGTGTGAGCCAGTTCCGATGCTTCTGGACGTCGCTGTCATCTGGAATATCGCACTTCAGCTGCAAGAACTACAACACGAACATCGAAGCTACTAACGTTCGATTTTTCGTATGACTTGATCAGTGGTAGCTGTGATATTCCGTAAGCTCAGTGCATTCATGAACACTTCGGACTCACCCATACTAGATCGAAAGTTTTATGCATCACATTCAGTATCTGCCACTGCCTGCTCCCGTATCTCGACGCGACGCAGTCATCCGATTCAACGAGTGCTACGATTCCGATGGGCGCGGGAACTCCGGCTGCGGTCGATTTCCTTTGTGGGTGAGGATGTGACCGAATCTCTTTGACTTCTATATGATTAACACGGGCTATCAAACCCAAATATCTCAGCAACTGTCCCTGAAGCGTCTACAATACCGCACCGCTCCCGATTCACGTACCCTCCGAAACCAGTCGTCAGTCACAACGTCGCGAAGCCGACATAACATGGACTCACGGGTGCGTAATCACGTTCTGCACCATATGTGCATTTCGTAAATCCTGATTATAGTCTGTCAGCGAGTCCGCGAGTTGCGTTCTGCCACCTCGTACACTCCTCCGGCGATCATCGAGATAGCGTTTGACGACGTTGGCCGTTCCCGACTGATACCTCGTTCAATATTCCTCCTGGGTATGTCACAACGCCGCCACAGTCGCCCCGCGGAATTGCCCACGATGAGCGATCAGCCTGTAATCTCTTCCGGAGAAAATCATGAGGCGAGAGCGATACACTCGAAGGACGCCCACTGCGAGTGAACGACGGACGTACTAGTATGTATGCGGGTTCGTTCCGTGCTCGTCCTGTGAGACAGCCGATGCCCTGCTAAAACTTTGTATGAACAGACACATCCGTCGCACGCGCTTTCTCATACGCTGGCCCGCAGCTAGAGGGCACGCAGCAGGAGCACTCGCCCGCCTGCGAGGGATACCTTGCAAGACACCAAGTTGCGCACGCAACACGGCAATGATGCATCACTACTCAGTGCGATGCCGCTGTGGTTCAAGTATGCGACCCATCTTTCTGAGCCTACCTGGATGATACCTGGCTCTCGGAGATACGGTACGTCTTCCGCTTCATATGCATTCCGCATTACGTCTGACGTCTTTCCTAGAATTCTACCGGCGCATATACGACAGTATCTGGGAGGTTGCACCCGCCTGCATAACACTAGACCCGTACTTCTCCATCCCCAACCTCGCCCGCCTCCATGCTGTCCTCTGCGCAATCGCAAAGTACCATCCTCAACAACGGCTCATTCCAGGCCGTCTGGCGCATCTCCGGCATCCAATACACACGCTGGACAACATATGCGCTAACTATCGGTTGATAGAGGAGGCCACCATGAGCGTTGTCTGTGTCATCGATAGGAACACGCCGTGCGAGGCCGACAATCTGCGAAATACGGGCTGCGCAGAGGCATGCACGGTAGGTAGTCGTTGCGCCCGGCAGCTCACCGGCGTCATCAGCGCGTGGCAGGGTTCCTGCTTATGGTGGGCTTCGCACTTTGCACGCAAAAGAGCGGCGTACCGCTGCAGCGTCGCCGTGACGTACCTCTCCGAGGCCATTTACGGATTGCGCTGCACCTCCTGAACTGAGATTTATGGTGCCAGCAGGACGTGTACCCGGAATTTGAAGCCAGGTCGGCGGAGACGTCGCGCCACGGATCGACTTATTCCGGTGCGTGTCTCGCTGCCTGGCTCGCTTGTCGTTCACGGCTGACATCCTCGCCAGCCGATCATCGAACATGCATCTCGTACATCACCTGCGCTAGTACCCAGCCAGCCAAAGTCGAGGAACGCCGGCTTCTATGCGCCCCTCGAAATGCAACTCCCACGCAGCGTCGATGTCCGCAGCCCGTCTATCGTGCTGAACGCCATCGTGCATCCCGATCGACTGACGCACGGGATGGTCGGCCTGGGTGTAGTCACTCGATGGTGCGAAGATCTATACAGTCCAGTCGATCAAGCGGTGCGCGCCCAAATACGACCGTGAAGACGTATGCTGAGCGATGCGGGCTATATTCAAGAGCTTATTCGCCCGGAGCGCGGCACCGACGTCACCGATAGCCCGCGTTCAGCACGAGTAGACGTCCTCGGGGCTTGATGTACGTGAAAGCACGGGGAGGTTATTGCTGAGAGGAAGGTCATGATGATCTCGGAGGGATAGCACTTGGTCCTGTGAATGCGTAGAACTACAGGGTAGGCTAGGACGTCGGGTTCTCAAAAAATACATTCTGTAGGGTCCATTGTATGATGAAGGGATGTGCAGAGAGCAGACGCGACTATAGCTGAAAAACTGTATAATACGTCGAATGCTAGAGCCAATCTGGATAATAGCAGCGGATGCTCGTGCGCTGCTTGATTGACATTGAACGACAAGCGGCTTCATTCCAGATTGACGTTGAGGCGTCCGACCGCGAGAAGGTACATGAGTTCCCCGGGGTTGCAAGTCTCGCTGTGAATCCGTAACACAGATGCCTATCCAGACGTCGAATGCAGCCCAGCTCCAGCCAGGAATACATCTCATCGATTTCATTTGCGAACGTCAAAGTATTCTACATACAGCCCGGTGATGTGAGCGAGAAGGGGACAATGGACGGCAAAATAGAGAGTGGATAGGGACTTCAGGCTGCAGCTCAGACCAACGTTCCTCCCGACGCGATTCGGCAACAGACAGGCGACACCAGGAACACAACATACTTGAGCTTGAAACGCTCCCCTAGATAGCCCAATATCTCTCCGCCGCGTTGTCCGAAAGACAGAGCATGTGGGTGGGAACAGGGTGAGAGTTCTCTACACCATCGCGTTGCTCCTCCTTGCATCTCAGGACCGGGTCGCGTTTGCTAGGCCTAGACTGGGCCTGAGGCGTGAAGATAGGGGAGCCGTCGCGTCGTGCCAGTTGCAGGTATAGCAGGTTCATTCAGGCCTCGTGCCTCCAGGTATAGAAAGTTCAGTCAGTCCTACTTGTTCGAAATACCTATTCATCTGTGCTGTTGCTCTCCGTGGTCCAAGGATTGTGCACTGATCCGTTGAGACGATGCCATGCGTGAGCTGGCTATATGTCCGACAGTCTGGGCGACCGGTGTCGAGTCATGCGAGCAAGGTTGTCTAACTGCAAGGTGGGAAATTCATTACGCTGCTGGAATGTGTGACGTGTCGGATGGATCTCTGACAGAGATGTTTACAAAAATCAAGGTCACGCCACTAGTCTTTGTGTATCTTGCGTATGTCTGCATTCTCATCGTGAGTCCGGTGCTCAGGAGACGCGGCTGAGAAGGAAAATGCCCAGAAAACTTCGAAGAGCGTGAAAATTACACATTCATGGCAGCATGACATTTTCGGATTGTCCTAACGCTGTGGCACCTTATCCATGTGACCTTCCTGCTAGTCTTCCCTCTCCATTTGATTGTGTCTGAAACGTATGTATGCGATGAGAACCTAGACAGAGGTGATAGGAGACAGGTATGCTGGCAGACAGAGAGGTCTTGTCCTCGCTCGGGCCGCGCGCTCGGGCTGCAAATGAGAAAGCCATAGACAGCAGAAAGCAAGCAGCGAATTTCTGCTTACCATTCGCTGACCAAATCTCAACTCTCAGCGCTCAGCGCCGACCATGTCTCCTGTCCGTATAACATCTCCTGTCTCGTACCTCCCGCCTACTTCTTGTCATCAGCCAGAATCGTGCACTACTCCGACTCGTGGTGGCATGCGTCCCGGCCTCGTTGCGCCGCGTGCGCGTCCGTCTCGCCGTCGTCTCTAAGCTCGCGCACGCTCAACATCTCTATCGTCCATCTCAACACTCTAGATGGCACGACAGCCAGGGACCGCTGCCGCGGACGTGCGGGTGTCGACCTCATCTTCGAGCTGGATTCGAAGCTTCCACGTGAAGGAGGACGCGCCTGCCGGGTATGAGCACCACGACAAGGCGGAGAGAACGATAAATGCAGGGATTCGAACGGTATCAGGCATGCTCACGTGCACAACAGGGCATGTGCGTGCAGCGATGCAGTTTGACGAGAAGCTGAGACGCCTGGCACCGCACTAAGAGGAGCCCGTGGGGCACTAGAGAAAGCGCTACAGGCTCTTGCGAAACTTGAGACCGTGCGGCGGGTCACTTTGTGCGGCTCGACGATGGGGTCGTTCAGCCGCCCCGGGCTGCATGCGCTGCTCGACGCGGAGATCGTTGACGACGGTGAAGCTGACGGTTAAGGAGAGTGCTCGAGCGAGTGACATCAGGGCGACAGAGGGACGCGTCCAACCAGTTCATACGCGTGCTCTGATTGGTCGTCTCGCGCGTCACCGGGACCGGCCCGTATCTCCGATCACGATGGGCGTGATCGAGACTCGCGGCGTGCTCGGGGCAGACGCGCTCGAACCAGCCGTGAATGCATGACAGTTGTCCTTGTTCACCGCGGCCAACATGCACACTTCTGTTGTGTGTTAGGCCCACACTCAGCGCCGCCATGTAGCACGTGCAGTGCTCGCGACGTCCTCCCTACGGATTCCTGCCCAAGGTAATCACCCGAAACGACGGCGGATGCTAAAGCACCTAATGGGCGCGGATTTCGGACTACTATGGTCAGTCCTCTTCGCTGGTGAGAACGTTTCTAGATTTCTTTGGGTCCTATATCCCTGGATGAACCTTTCAGTCATTATTCTACCCCGTCGTCCTACTGCTTGGCCCTGATACCTTATCCAGTGACCGCCCCTGAACCGCCGATAATACCGTCGATCTTGATACAAGTCATTGACATCCTCAGGCTGGAGCAGGGAGCTACTGGTGCGTCATCAATTCGTGCTCTATACGTGCATGCACACAGAAACCTTAGGCTTAGGTTGTCGACAAGTCGCCGCGGTGCATCGCACCAGCTCATACACTTCCTCAGTCAACCTCGAATTAGCACTCGGCGAACGTGTTCGGTCCCAATATACACCTCGTTCTGTTCACGCTCCATCATCCCCGGCAGTTTCAATGACTGGACCTAGTCCTAGTGCACGAGCTTCTGGACGAGAGCGGGCGATCGGACACCGATTAGATGGGCCGCGATCTCACTGGCATGAGCCATACGTGGTGCGTGCTCGAGCCGGTCAGATGGCGGAGTCCTTGTCCTCCCAGATTGACACGGTACCCGGCGAGCCTTTTCCTAGGCATGCAAACCTCAACCACGCCTGACGCCCTGTCAGCTCTAATCACATATATATAATATTATCGATGACCGGTATGGCCACTGAAGTAATGAACGTCGGACGTTGGACCTCTCTGTCGCTGACCGCAGAGGGGGCGACGACTCCCGCGGTGTGCTGTCATCCATCCATCCGTCACACGTGAGATCGAGATCGGAGAGGCGCGTACAGTGCTGCAGCCTAGCGGTACTTACAAGTTATGCACAGGACCCGAGGTTCGCCCATCGGGTAATGAGCATCATCAGCGAGAGGTTGAAGCTGGCGCCTTGAATTTCTGAGCTCTAGAGAGCTTGTGAACATCAACTCGAATCGATTTCACACTACTTGCTAGACCATAGGATGTCGCACGACGCACGTGGAGCGCGTTCGTTATGTCAGCGACGCGGGCTACCCAGACGTTTCCGACCCACCAGACGCGATAGCGCCTTTGTTATTATCCCCTCAATTTCAGGGCACGTATTTACAATGATCCACTACAACCATTGCAACGGATCTTTTTAATCACCGGTCATTCCTGTTTTGTACCATCCTAAAATTCATGGACTTTTCCTGAAAACGTGATCTGAAGCGTAGAAGTATATTCCTCCGTCGACTACGATCATTTACCAGAATGTGTAACTGACAAACTTTACCAGAACCTCGATTTGACACGCGCTGGTGCTCTCGAGAGCCAACATGTCCCTCGAATTATTAATCGAATATAGCCAGTCTGGGACAAACGGCCACTCCCAGAATTTGCATAGCCCATACATCATAAATTGCATAGAAAGACATACACATTTGAGAGCATAGAAAGCATACTACATTTACCAAATTCCGACCAACTGCGACTGCGAACGTGACGCAAAAGAGACTATCAGGTGTACCATCAATGAGCCGTGCGCCTGCACGAATGTAAGCTCAACGAAATACAGCCGGAGAGCAGGAGCAGCTCACCGCTTCTTTGTGCGTGACGAAGCGCTGCTGGTCACTGGAGGAGAGGTCCTTCCGGGGTTCGTCTTGCGTTTCTTGGTGGTGCTGCCATTGAAATACCGGAAGACCCATATGACATTGGCGACAAGCTCATGCCACGCAGCAGACTCTGGTACGGAGAGCGGGGCAGAGGAAAGGACTGCACGACCCCACCAGTACATGGCGAGAACAAAGATGAAGATGCTGTTCCTTCCAGCTCTCCGAAGCCCACCCCATTCGGACTTGGGACCATTGGTGATCAACTCGATGCCGTCAGGGCCACGGAAATCTGGCTGCATACTGCGCCACCACGTCGTGAGACGCTCTCCGAAGTGTTCAGGGTCTGAGATAACGAGATTATGATCATGGTCAGGATCGTTGAACCAGTCCGTGATCTCAATCGGACATTTGTACCCGGGCAAACGGTGTTCCTGAGTCTCCACTGTAGTTCAGTACCTCATAGTCTTAAGTAAGAGTCAATGGAGGCACATACCGGGGGCCCTTGCAGATTCTCAAAAGCTGCAAACTCCTTCAGGCAGGTGTACCAATCCTCGCCCCATGTTGCAGACCAGGAGAGAACGGAATAGGCATCCCGGAACCGGGCTGGCAGCTGATTGAACTCATTTTGAATCGAAGCGACCGGGTCGTCAGCCTGATTGCTGGCCTGCTTGTTGACTTTGCTAGTACCACTCTGGGTTGAACGGGGTGCAGTGCTAGATCCAACAGCCTGAGACGATGAGCTTTGATCACCAGGCACCAAAGAAGAACTTGCGGGCAGAATAGGCTGCGTGGCCGCAAGACGTTCCGACTTCCGGCGTGAAGTGGGAACAACGCCAGATGACCGACCTCAATGCCCACGAGAAGGAGCAGCTGCTGGTGCAGTAGATGCAGCCGGGACGGACAAGTTCAATGGTGGGGTGACAAACAAGGGCTGCTGTGCGGAAGTAGGCATCGTAGGCAGCGGAGGTGGAGCAGGGGTAGATGCTGCAGGCTGTGATGGCGGCGGTGCAGGAGTAGATGTCGTTATCGGTGGAGGTGGTGGATTGGACATCTCAGAGGGAGATGTGGATACTGTGGTGCCGGACGGACCGGAGGATCGTGAAGAGTCATCTGGCCTCTCCCCCTACTGGACGTCATTATCAGGTAGTGAAGAGCCGGCTATAACATGCCATGCTGTATCCTTCGACATCGACATCTCAGCCAAGATACAGGATGCGCTCGATAGGGAGATTACCGCATTGGACGAGGTCGCTGAAGCAGCTTTGTATGACTATGAACCCAAGGACAATCTTCCAAGCCATTCAGCTCCATTGACACCCTCTTCCGCTGCCTCGATTTCTTCTGACACATCATCTCCGTCTCTTCTCGTGGAATCAGTTTCTACAATCGGCAGAGCTCCTATGTCAGTCGGCCCTTGCCAGAGTGGACGGAAGCGCAGATGGCGTAAGCACAAGCCCAAGCAGCCCCAGCCCGACATCACTCAGTACAGGATTCGTCCATCATTCTCTCATAAATACGCCGCAGTCAGCGTCTATAAATGCACTACAGTATACGTCCGCAGGTTGAAGTCCTCAGCGGTGGGGTATGTGGGTTTGCGGCAACCTACTGCAGATGTCACGAAGACGCTTGAGGAGCTACAAGCTAAAGGCATAAAGGTCTTGGAGTGGGACGGCGTGTATGTTTCTCTCGTATCTGGTATGCCAAGGTCTTAACCGAGTTCAATGAATCTGTAGGACACCTACCGTACTCGTTGACAAGCATGATGTCATTTTTGCTGTGTTGGCCGGGCGACCGATCAATGATGCCAGTTGGGACTCTGTCTGCGACTCTGCGGCTGACGCTATGCATCTCGCACACAAGAAGGCTAGTTTCACGGAGAAGTACAAGACGAATCGTCGCGGGGACTTCGATTCATTATCCATTGGTGTTTCTTTTGGCGGGGGACAGGAGGTACGCAGGTTCAATCATAGTGTATCATATCCTTACAGCCATCAGGTTCCCTCATTTCTTAGCCATTCGGACAAGAACCAACGGGCTCTCAGCTCCTTACTTGAGAATAGTAACATATGCCGTATTGCCAGGTTTGGGAGCGGTGAGCATTTTCAACTTCTGCCCTTCGCCAAACTCAAGCAGAGCTTCATAGCTGCTGTAGCCTTTTTTGCACCCAAGCTCTTTGTCTACTATCGAGACGTTCTAGGGCAATTATTCAAGACTTGCACCGAACTTGGCTGGAACTTCTCCAACAGCGTATTTCCCTGTGCAACTTTCAATTTTGGCCCATGTGTTGTCACGAGATATCATGTTGACTCAGGCAATTTACCCTCAGGATGGTGCTCCATATGGTGCGGCGGCAATTTCGACCATATGCGCGGCGGGCATATGGTACTCGCCGATGCAGGTGTCGCCATACAGTTCCCGCCTGGGTCAACAATGTTGATCCCATCCGGCTCACTGCTCCATGGAAACGCTGCGGTCGATGACAAAGAAACAAGAATTTTCTTCACACAATATGCGGCCGGGGGTCTATTCCGGTATGTGGAGTATGGGTTTCGCTCGGTACGAGACCTTGCAGAAAATGCACCGCGACTACTCGCATCACACCGCACAGATGCATCTGCAAGGTTGAAGTGCACAGCCTCAGCGATGTTCTCGACAGTTGATACGCTTCATATGGACCGTGTTGCTGCTTTGTTGCACCGTACGAAATAGCCCAATCTAAACTTTACTTATGGACTTATATGGGCGACTTGTGCTACGTGATCGATCAATGGTAGTGATGCGTTACCTTAGTAATGCGCGCTACTGACCCGCCGTGTCTCACGCTTTTTCCCCTTCTACCACTATAACGAAGAAGCGTAAGCCCCCGCGGTGCGATGTTGTTGTCCATTCAGATACATACCGTTGCAAGAACATCGAGCAGTCAGCTGATGGCCGACGCAAGAAGGTTAAGACCACCGCCGGAAGGATCGGGCCTTCTCCCCTCATGGCCTCGCCGACCTCTACAGCAAGTTTGCTCGCTGAAAGCGACGTGTCTAGCATTGATAGTGACCCACCGACATGCTGCATCGACAACGAAGTCCCCGGGGTTCAAGTGATTGTGTCCGCTCGGAAGAAACGTTACAAAAGCACAGTGAGTGAACGGCAGTATCATTGCTGTGGCCGATTTGCTGAGGCGTCTGCTCAAGGTCGCTCCTTTGTCTGTCTGGAAGGAGTACCGACAGGAATATCTTGACGAGACATTGCGTCTGGATGGCCGAGGCTCTGCGACCCATGATTCTCAATGTATTGGTTGCAAGGCACAACCAGGTGTGTTCCGTTGCAGGCAGTGCCTAGGTGAAGAGCTGCTCTGCTCTTCATGCATTTGCACTGCACACCAACACCTTCCCCTGCACGCCATCGAGGTGAGTGGTGACTTAGTTTATTGTTGCTCCCACTAACGGTATGTCAGGAATGGTGTGGCACGCATTTCGAGAAGACTACATTGCAAACTCTGGGCCTCAAGGTCCAGCTAGGTCACGCTGTCGGAAATGCATGCACCATGGCAGTGTCTCGTGAACTTGTGGTCCTTCACATCAACGGATTGCACAAAGTCAACGCGCTCTTTTGTCACTGCAAGCCAGGGTTAGAACACCGCCAGCAGCTTATGCGTTTCTGTTGGTGGCCGGCCACAGCTATCGATCCTGGTACATGTGCAACAGTGGAGGTTCTATGCACGTTCCAAGCATTGAACCTCCAGGGCAATATAACTGCCTATGACTTTTATGTTGCGTTGGAGAACATGACAGATGCGTGGCACACGTCCAGGATACCTGTGAGTGCAAATACATAGTCACGGCTTGTCGTAGCTCATCCGTGATACGAAGGACAGGCGTGCGGCTTTCATGGCCATTGTTCGTCAATGGCACAACGTGAAGATGCTGAGGCGTGCGGGAAGAGGCCATGACCCTGGTGGAGTTGACACGACTATCTCGGGCCAGCTCGCAGTGCCATGCCGAGCATGCCCTCATCCAGGCATCAATCTACCTGACGATTGGGATCAGGCTCCTCCAGAGTTTCGGTATGTTTGTGTGCAGTATCAATGACTTTAACTTACGGATGGATCCTGCAGCTTCCTTTATATTCTTATCATCGCCTTGGATGCAAATTTCAGGCAGAAGAACCGCCATCGCTCAACGACGTATGAAGATGTCTGCCTCTCTCCTGGATGGTCATATTTCGTGGAACACTCGGACTATCTCGCACATGTATCCCGCTATGCCAATCAAGAAGAGGTAAATCCCAAGTTACAATCTCTAGGTCACATCTAACAAATGCATCACATTGATAGATTAGTACATGCGCCGCATTTCAATCAATGCTCCAGGCAAACGCGAAGAATACAAAAGGATTGGCTGCAAGCGGCGTGGGCGGGACTACCTGTGCACGACATGAAATGTGGAGACCCAACGGCATCGGTGATTTGCAACGTGGTGAGAGGTGCGTGACTTGAATCAGTGTACACATTCGCGCCCGCTAATATCATCCCAGGTACTGCAATATGGATTACATCCTAGTTAGCAGTCTTCTGACCGTCATCGGCCTCTGGGTCATCACATCATACGATATCGCATGCCAATTTTTCAAAAACTTCACCGCTCGTGTTGCCGGTCTTCCCGAGAGGCTGAAGCTATCCGTCAGCCGTCTTGATGCTTTAATTCCGAAGGCTCACATCGGCTACCACGGTCTCAATTGTCAGTCGTTTTTCTCGTTCAACTTCACCAGAGGCGTCGGCCGCACAGATGGAGAAGGTATCGAACGTTCATGGGGCTGGCTCAACAAGGCTGTGCCCAGTGTTAAAGAAATGGGCCCATCTGATCGACAAGAAACACTCGATGACTTCTGTGAGTATGCTAATTGGAGAAAAACTGTTGGCCTGGGTGAGAGTTCTGCCATGTGCTAAACGATGACAAGTTCTGATAACCTCTGACCGTGTAGTGGATCTACTTTTACGTCGAATGCTTGAGGCTCTCAAAGAAGCCTATCAACATGAGGCGGACTTCAATTCCTTCTATTCTAGTTTGAAGAAGGAACATCCTCAAGAGGTTCAACAGTGGGAGGCGGAGCTACTAGCATGGGAGGCAGACAATACCAAACCCTGTCCGTATATGAACTTACAACCCAGTATGTATTTCATACCCGTAGCCGCCATTCTGCTCTGAGCTATGTTTTCTAGCGAAGACGGTGAATGCTGTCCGGCTCGATCTCCTTCGCCGTGAGGAGGGGGAGCTTATCATCGGCCCGATGCCTAACAAGGATTCCAGTCCTACTTCATTTATAATGCTGGGTATGGAGATTGAAGGTCTACAGTGAGCAGCTTGTCCTGTATGCTGTGTTCAACCCGATGACCTAACTGCACATACCATGACAGACAGGCTATTCGTACCGAGTTTCCACCGGAGGTCAAGCTCCATACCCTTGCGGAAGCAAATCAGGTGGAAAAACGAAGTACACTCCGAAAGAAAATTCGTCGCCTGCGTGACATGCAAGCCATCCACATGCCATCTCTGTATCAATATATCGCCTTGGAGGAGGATGATCTTGCATGCAAACCCGAGGACGTTGTGCTTCATCTTCCCTCCCAGCTTGCTACTGATGTTCGCGCCAAGGTTTGCGAGTCTGCACTGCTGTCTACCGAGGAGGCACTTCGAGAAGCCGAAGCGTTTGAAGCCCTCGAAAATTTGCGACATCACCTTCGGACCCGGATGTTTGCCAACAAGTACAAGATTAAGAATGTTACTGGCCAGCGTGCAAATACACGTGCACAAACATGGCAGAAGACAATTGATAATCGAGCAATTGCATCTAAGCATCGATACCGCCACGCACGGGCTTCTCTGCTTGCCCTTCGTGGTCCGGGTGAATGGGAGTCGACCTTGCGCATCCTCAATGATACAGATGTGCGTGCTCTCAACGAGCGTGCCATGACATCTCAGGAGAAGGTGGACTGGGAATCAGTGAGGCGCGCGGCTGGCATCATGGAGGAGGAACTGGAAGGTGTATCAATGCAGGATGGAGACTGGCTAGAAGAGGGTCACCGGACGCTGTCCTGGATTTGGTTCTTTGTTGGGGCCGGGGAGCTCGAAAAGAACGCAGGTATGCAAGAAGGTACGTCTATCAAGCGTCCCTGTAAGGACTTTCGAAATAATGGACTGGAAAAAGAGGGGACCGGTTTCGAAATAATGCTGGAGAATTGGCGTTTTCGAAAACAATGCCCAAGTGCCGATTTCTAAAACCCGCCTGCAACTGCAATAAATTACAGCATATTTATAAGCATGTTTCCTTATTTTGCTTCTCAGGCATCACAAATAACAACAAATAAGCAAAAACACAATGTATTACTCGTTACAAATACAAATAGATTCTATCCGAGCGATTGATACATGTTTCTAATCGCTAGATCTACATACTAGCCAACATATCGCAAATCGACCTGAGCAGATTGAATCGGTAGATCAAATCTTCCCCTTGTGTTGAAATGAAATCTACAGGTAAAACCCGGAGATCAGATCTCACTAACTCGGAGATCTGTGCGGAACGGCACCAGAATCGGAATGTTTGCCTGGCAGCGGGTAGGGCAGAATAGGGACCAGGGGGGGACAACAGGGCAGGGAAAATGAGGCGGGGCATTGGAAAACCGAATGAGCCAGAAATGACATGGCAGGTTGGGCTGCAATGCACATTGGGAACCATCAACGACTCGACATCAGTCGCACAGGTCAGGATAAGATGGCAGGTTGAGCTGCGTCGGATAACATCAAGGGGTTAAGCCCGCAAAAACAGACACCAGGCATTATGTTGGTTCGGAAGCAGCAGAGGGTGAATACTAGCAGGAGCAAGACATTCATACCAGATGTCGAAAGGTGGAAATTAATAGCCCCGAGTCAGAATGGGGCCGAGGATTCAAGAATGAGTATAGCCAGAGCAAGATGAAGGAGGGAGGATACGGAGCAGAGGCCCATGCCGAGAATAGGAAGAAAATCAGTCCCCATCCCCAAAGCCTTCATCTTCTTCCTCAAGAAAGACGTCAATGATGGGTGTGATTGAAGAAGAACTGCCGGAGGAAGTAGTAGAGTCGCCAGAAAAGGACGAAGGGGTAGGAAGAGCATCTGAATCCACAACATCCTTGGCCTTTCTCCGCACATCCGCCCATCGCAGTGTCCAATTTGCTGTGAGAGCGCGATTAGCAGCAGCTTGCTCTGCCGCATAGGCCGATAGCCCCTCTCGCATACCTCCATCGTGAGCGGTGCTCTTCCCATCTTGCATAACCCACCATTTCGCTTGCCATTCACAAAATTCAATAGAGCGGCGCATCTCTTCATCGAGAAGCACCACTTCCTCCCACCATCGCAAGGCACGGGCGCAAGCTTTTGCCCATTCAATGCGCAGGGCTGTAAAGCATCCATGACACATTAGACGGCCATTCCAAGGCAGAGATCATGCGACACACCTTCATGCATCTGGAGGTCGTCCCCTTCGCCGCTGACAAGCCCGCCCTGGTACCATATCCATGAGATTGTGCGCTGCCCCTCCCCAAGCTGCACGGTCCCATCAACTCTCTGGCTCAAGACTTCCTCGGCATTCGGGTGCCCAACAGCCTGCAGCATGTGCGCACGGTTGGCTTTCTCCTGCTCGGTGAGAGCCCTCTCATTTAGCGCACGAACATCATCGTCAAGCAGCTCTTGCAGCTCCTCTTCCCAATGGCCGGGGCCGCGCAGGGTAAGCAGCGCAGCGCGTGCACGCCGATAGTTGTGTTTGGCAACGATGACTCGATCATCGATCGTGGCCTGCCACTTCCGAGCTCGAGTAAGAGGGTGCTGGCCAACAACATTCTTGACTTTGAACTGATTTGCAAACATGCGGTTCCGGAGCTGGCGTCGCAAGTCGTCCAGCGCATCATGAGCCTGGCCAACTCTCAGATCCTCCTCGATCTTGATTAGGAATTTGCCGCACAAAGTAACGCGGGTTTCAGCAATTGCAATCTGAGAAGGAAGGTATAACGCGACATTCTCGGGCTCGACATATTTGTTCTGAGAAGTGTTGCCCTGCTGGGAGGCCAAATACTTTGCAAGAGCGGGCATATGAAGAGCTTGAGCCTCTTGATATTGAGTAATCTTCTTATGAAGCGCGGCACGGCGGTCATGGTGAATTGCAGTTTCAAGCACGTGCTGGCGAGAATTCTCCTGCTCCTCAAGCATCGCAACCCTAACATACATGAGAGGTGAGCTCACAGCGGACCGGAGCGTAGCACCTGGGAAACGTACTGCTGAGCCTCAAGCTCTAACCCGAATACAAGGTATGCGACTGCGCTCGTGCCGTGAAGCGACGGATCAGTCGCTGCGCTACGCTTGGACTCTTCCTCTGCGAGCCGCACTTTGACCTGCGCCAACGTCACAGCTAACGCCAGCCACAAGTCAGCATATGCTCTGAAGGGCAACCCGCAGCAGATGGCTCACCTGGCTTTGAGGACTGATATGGGCACGGCCTGGAAGGGTCAGCCTCCCATTCTAACACCTGCTTTTCCCACTCCAACACCTGCTCGCTGTGCGTCTTAAGAAGATGGCTGTTGAAGGCATCAAACTCCTCCCTGTGCTGGTAATGCTCCGAGATAGCCTGAACCAGGCGGCGAAGAAGTAGGTTTCCTAGAAGGTTAATCAGTAATCAGAAGCAAAGAAGGAAAATGGTAGAAGAGGCATACCAAGATTAAGTATCTTCTTCCAGTTTGTGTACCCGCAGAAATCATCTATGGCTTCTCTGCGTGCCGACTGCCCCATCTCCTTGATGCTTGGAGCTGCCTTGTTCAGCGTGCTCCAACATCGCTCGCACCCCTCCCCATCCAAATGCCCAGCACCCGTGGTGAAGTTCAGGGAGAATGGACCTTGACACGCGGGGCCATGGCCCACTAGGTGAGCTTTGTTCACTTTAGGTATGATTGCGAATTCTGGTATCCGAGTTTGCAGGTGATCGGGGAGTCCGCTCATCCACCGGAAAAAATTCTTGAAATACACACATGCGATGTCGTACGTGGCCATGATGACAAGCATTGTGCCAGCAATGGCTGACAAAAAGACATAATCAACGTTGCAATACCTTCCGCCAGGCGATCAGCAACTACAGCTAGCATGATTTTGAGATTGCTCACCGCTCGCCTCGTTGTAAATCCCCCAGCCCATTTGCACGAAACAGCTCGTGCTGGGCACAAGTCACAGCTACAACGCCCGTAGAATTCAGGTGCTTGTTCTTCCGAACGTTGGCCAGGTTGATTGCTTTGAAATTGGAGCAGGAGTCGATCTGCGACCAAGATATGCAAGTTAGCTCAGAAAGAACAGCAGCGCAGCATGACACACATACCTCACTCCCGTCCACAAAGTTCTTGATGTGACCCATATACTTCCTGCACTCGACGAAATACGAGAGGCCGGGAGAGAGACACACCTCTGCGCTCTTCGACTGGCGAAGCCGGCCCTTTAGCCGGAAGTTACAATCCATCGAGGTGAACAGATAATATATGAACCTGTAAGGATGTTAGACCCGGGTTCCTGCTCAGAAGAAAATGGGAAGGATCTACGCGCGATCGGCACTCACACCTTCCCAGTTGCTTCGGAGGTTCTTTCCAGGGTGGGGGCAAGCATGGCAGGGAACGGACAGTGACCCTTCGGCCATACCTGCTCGCTCGCCTGCCCCGTGAGCACGCCCGCCGCGCTTGAACATCTTGATGTTTCTCCATTCCCTGATAACATTCATGAAGGCAGGAAGACGATCCTATATCAAAGCATCCATTGACATTAGCCAGTTTCTGTAGAATTGCCAAAGGTATAACCCACCGGCAGCTTTGTCAAGCGCCACCCATCCGTCTGGCCCTCAAGCGATCGATAATAATCGAACGCCGTAATGTTGCCTTGAAGATTGAGCGTGTGAAAGTTGCGCAACAGCGCAAATGTGAAGCAGGTCTCGGGTTCGAAGACCGTGGAGGGCCACCAGCTGGCTCGCAAGCACTGGCGCCATCCGTCGATGCGAAGATCGCATTGGCAGTAGCATACTTTGATGCGATGAACACCGTTGACATGTATGATGGTGACGTCGCGAGCCACAGACGTTGGGCACAGCTGGCGGAGAGGATGTCCGAGTTGTACGACGAGACCTAATTCGCAGAGGGACGTCCTCTGAAAAAAAGCGCCGTTCCATTGCTAGCCCCGCTCAACATGGGTGCACCTCATGCATAGCGCGGCGATCTCACCTGTACAATGTGCAGCGGCAAAGCCGCATGCGAATCCTTCATGCAAGCTTGACAAAGCAGCTCGCCCCCATGGCAATCTACGCATCGATATTCCGCGGCAAAAGCCTCGCACTGGGGGCAAGCATCTTGGGTATAGTCCGCCCGGCCCTCTAGCCTGATGTTCTCGTTGAGATAGCCTGCGCGGAACTCAAGCCAAGTTTGAAGAGGCGCATCCTGTATGTGCATCAGTAGGCGCAACGCGGAGGTATTCTAGAGGCAATGTACCGAGTTTTCGTAGCGCTTTTTTGCCTTCGCGCGAATCTGGAAACCCGATCCGTCGTGGACAATCTCGGTGGTAAGATTCTGTGCATCCTCAGGCCATTCGGTGACGCAGAACGCGTCTCCAGGACTGCAGGTAGGGGTGATCTTCAGCAAGCTGGGGGCTTTGCCCAAGGGGCGCGCCTGCATTCGCACACGACGCCGATCTTCAGAAAGCTCCACAAGAGCTGCATTGTGAGTGCCGCTGCTTCCATCTCTGTGATTGTACAGCGCAGGATGCTCGTTCTTGCGTTTCTTGTGGGACTGGCGAGGCTGCGACATACCGTGTACGTGGCGGTTACAGTTCACGAGCGGCAATGCCAAACATACGCATACGCGGCATAGATCATGTTGGATAAGTTCACGTGAGAATGCTAATTTCGAAAGCGAGTACCAAGAACAAACCACTAATCCAGGTCCGTAGAATACCCATCGAACGAGAACACCGCTGTGCGATCTTCGTGAAGCATGCCCACCTTAGAGAAGTAGTGGATCCCCTCTTTCCATTCCCCCGCCCGGTTCTTGTGAAACTCATTCAGGAATTGCGGGTCTTCATCCTTCAGCTGCACAAACGTCCTGAAACCACACCCCTCATATCGGAAGAGGTCGCCTGCCGCGTACTGTGTGAATGACCAGCGCTCTTCGCCTGGTTGAGTGTTAACGTTGCCATGCAAGATTGATGCCGATGGGATAATAGCGAGCGTGGTGGGAGGAAACTCGACGGCGATTCCAAGCTGGCGAAGGAGGAGATGGCCTCCAGCACGATAATCGAAGCACCCGCCAGCATAGACGATGCAGATGCCATCCGCCAGGTTTTCGGCATCCACGTGTTCGTACGTGACTGTATGGGGCGGGAAGTTGAACGAGGCGGCGGGGAAGGGGGAACATTCAAAGGGCCGCTGCAGGGTGGGGTCGCGTTTCTCGAGAGACATAATGCAATCAACGTATTTCTTGTACAGCTTCGGCATGTAAAATGTGAAGGCACCTACAGATCAATGCGTATGGTAACAAAGTAGAGTAATGTAAGGGCTTACTTCTCGCAAATCCCACCAGTCGCTGGAGGACAGGGTGGCTGCAAAGCTTCCTTAGAGCAGCGTGCCTGCGAGGTGAGCGCGCTATGTTCATGGGGACGGTGCGCCCCCCGCCAAATGAATAGCCGGTCGAGATTGTAGCGTATGTTCCACGGCGATGGTCCTCGCACTTGAGAGACATGCTGGAGCGAAACTGTTTGAGTAGCTGATCCAGCTCTGCGAATAGGGCCTGCCACGACTCTCCCCCCGCAGGCCGGCCCACAAAGACGGCGAATACGACACCGTCCTTGTCAACGAGGGCTAGAGGTGCGCTGCATAGCATGAGGACACTTGAAGATAAGAGCGGCATGTTTGGCATACCTGCCATCCCATTCAACTACGGAAATCCCCTGCTCCCGAGCCTCATCTAGGCTGTGCAGCACCTTTCCCGCATTCTGACGACGGCCTTTCCATCCCCTATCGACGCGAAGCACCTCGTTGACGGCACCGTCGACCTTAAGAAACTTCAGCGAGCGATAGCGCCGCGACATCGATGCCCGCACGGCATATCCAGATAGCGGGGCGGCGAGCTTCTTTTGCAACTCCTTTCGCTTGCGCTTCAGTCGCCTCCACTGCTTGTGTGTGATTCCAGGAGGAAACTTAGGCTGCTCGTGGGTTGTTCCCGTGGCTAAGTCTGGAAGCTTGCCGGTAGAGGCTGCCTCAAACGAAGGCGAGCCCAGATGCTGAGAAAGCTGGGAAGGCGGCAGATCCAGAGAGAAGGCTGCTTCCTCGGCACCAAGCAAAGGTGTCAAGATGGGCGACGGAGGGGCTGAGGAAAGCGGGGTGAGAGAAGATGGAGGCCGGCTTTGTAGATCAGCCCTGTGTTCAGCTTGCAGGTCAAGCAGCTTGAAGCTCGCAGCTTGAAGCTCGCGCCACGAGCAGTCAATCTGAAGGACATGAGGCGATGACAGGTATGGGGAGAATTCCCGACCACTCCGAGTCTATGCGTGGGCGTTGAGAAATCCTCTATCCGTATGGCACAGGCTCGAACATACCTTGCGCCCAGTGTCGGCAGCAGCCGGCGGTTGTTTCTCCACAGGTTGCATTCCCACACGAGAGCCCAGGGCAACAGGCTGATATGTGAGTAGTCTCAATGCGAGGATGAGTCCAAGGACGCGAGAGGTTATGGCTGAGGGCAGCGGATGTTCAAGCCAACGAGGTTCAACTGTTTGGACCAACTTAGCGCCGAAATGACGCAGCCGTCCAATGACGTCGCTCATGCTCAAGATATATGATCTCGATATTATAAGACATAGCACATTCCCTGTTCCCTTCACAGGGAATGTGCGATGATTTTGCAGAGGTTTTATATACATACTAGTACTACATTAGATCTTGAGAAATGCAGGCAATGCTGTTAGTGTAGGTTAGTTTACTTGCTTAGATGTCTGAACTTTGAAGGACTGCGGCCACATCACACTTGCCAGTATCATCTGTACATCATCATAACTTTACGGCTCATTGTTGTGATAGCATTGTACCCTGTACATCAGTCGTCAGCTCATTCAGTACTGCAGCACATTCACGTACTTCCAGCTTCAAGCTACATGCCGCTGGTGACAAATGTGTGTCCAACACGGAAACACAGAACACCACTAAATCACGTGACCTTGAATCTACGGCCGCTTGCCCAACTACCCACGAGTTCATTTCGGCACACTCAAGACAGATGCATTGCGATAGACCAACGACACAATACATGATATTCCTACGTTACGAGATGGGAGGCAGTGTATCCAACGAGCGGCTTTCAAACACACGAATGAATCCTAGCTGCTTGGCGCGCTCGAAGGCGGCCAATCCATCCTCCATACTGACGAACCCGTTGAACACAGCGCAAGGAACGCACAGTACGAGCTCAGCACAATCCAACCTATGACGCCGTTAGCAGCTGCTCCAAAGTTTCTCCAAGGGACGTACCAATCGGCGAAGACCCCGACATCCAAGCCTCGAAATACGACAATGCAATGCGCATCCCCTACAGGTACGCTGCCTGTAGAAAAAGGATGGACCCTTGAGCCAAAGTCGTGCACAGCGCGTTCTGTTAAGACATCAACGCATGATAAGCGATGGAACGCGCACGCATGCTTACCGACAAGCACCTCGCGAATACGCTCCAGAGGCACGTCGTACACGGCGCCTCGAGCCTGCGCCCGCTCGAAAACTGCCCGCGCGAGCTGTAGCTCCGGGTAGCCTTTCCATGCAGCGCCCGAGAAGCCTACAATCGATGCGGCGCATTCATTCCTGTGCGCACATCAGAACCCACGCCCCCTTCAACTTGCAGATGACACATACCAGGACGTGAATACCCCCGGTCTCGACCCGATAGTCACCGCGTACACTTTACAATGCTTCCGGCTGCCTCCCCTAGCACGACCGCTCTTCGCTGGCACTATCACACAATTAGTAGTTTTTACGGCAACGCGTGAGACCCCGCACCTTCTGCAGCAGGTCCTGCACACTGTCCTGCCAAGCCCGCTTGGTTCCTCGTGCTCAACGCATGCTGGCTACTGTCAGGGATGCCTTGAGTTGCGTAAGCGGTGTCTACCCTTGACGACATTGGTCAGAATCACACTACGAGTAACAAATGCAGCCCTCACCAATGCTCCATGAGACCAGTCCTGGTGCCGGATTCTACGACATAACGGAACTGCTGAGAACCAGAACTGCTATCTGCGCGCCATGCCTGCTTTCCCTTGCTCGACGGAGATGCAGGCGGACTCGGCTGATTCACGGCTCGTACCTCCGACGCCGGGCTGGTCAGTTTCATGTATTTATTACGAGGCGACTGCGGCATTCTCAGCATCGGCGTCGGAGGCCTCAATCTTGTTAGGCCAGACGGCCTTGGCGGCATTGACGGCGGCATTGCAGCCGCAATAGGCGGGGTTATAGGTCTCTCACGCAGTACTTCCCCGTGCCTCACGCCGTCTCTGAACTGCGGAGCGCTCTCAGCCCCTCGGGTATAAACCAGCGGCGGTCTCTCAGCCGACGGCACCGGTTGGGTATCGGTAGGAGCTGCAGGTATGCATTCAGCGATGATAATGGGTCTCCGCAAGCACGACACTTACTGTTGGGAGGGCCCTCGTCACAGGGTGTCGCCGGTCGCGTAGGAGGCAGTGGAACCGACCCGCCACAATTTGGGCATCTTGTTGGACCCCCACAATTGCCGCACAACGTAATCGGTTCCGCCTCATCAGCACGACGCAACTGCTCAGCCATCCTCCGGGGCCCGAAGCTACGGACGCGATGCGCGGATTCTCCTGCCCTTGAACTCATTGTCGGTGCGGAATGGGTATATGTTGATGACACGCTGACGTGCGCGGTGCCTGGTCACAGGTTTCAGCGCTTGTAGCAGACAAGCAGCGGAACTACGTACAGGATTCATTTTGAGATACATGCAGACCGAGCTCTAGCATGAGATTAACGAGGGCTGCGTCCTCCCCGGCGTCGTTGTCGTCGGCCTCGTGGGCAGCAGTGACCATGACTGATGAGGCGGTGAGGAATGGGAGGTGATAAAGAGATGGCGGGTGAGAAACAAGCAAATGAGGGTGAAGGAGAGAAGAAGGGAAGAGGGAAAGAGCTGAGATGCTGAGGTCCCTGCCTAAGCAGGTCTTATATACGCCTCACAGCCTGAATTCTGGCTCCGATGCGCAGAACTGTGCAGTTCTCGTGTGATCTCTGCTGTGCAATTCACATGCTGGCGGCGAGATAGCCGGCGGCGGAAGATGCCATGAGTTTCCGATAGTGGATGCCGCACCCGCCTGGGAAACAGGCCGGCGCCCCATGTGTATCGCCTGCCAAAACAGAGATATGCAATCAGTAAATATGTACTCACCAGGGGGTCTTGTGAGGCGCAATTGAATCGCCGCAAGGGCCTAGATATACCTGCACGTTTTCAAAAGCTGCCTCAACTCTCCACGATCATGGCCCGCGGTAATAAAGCCCCACAAAAAAGAGGCCTGAAGTCGTCGTTCAGCCCCATGCGACTGGAATTTCTTCACAGCCACCGAGAGGAATTCCGCAAGGCGCAGCAGCTGGGGAATCCGAGGGCCATTAGCAAATTCTACTCGCGAATTACGAACAAATGGTTCGTACTGTTCGGATACGAGCTCCCGGTGAGCCAAGACCCACCGATCAACGTTGATGAGGTTATTGTTGGCGATCTTGAGCGTATTCCTGGTATGGACGAAGGGTCGGAGGAGGACAAGGCTGCAAGGATGAAGATCTACCAGGGGATGCGTACGGTCAGCCCAAAAGTTTGCTGTAGCTGGTGGATGCTCACCCCGTGGCCGCAGAAATTGCAGCAGTGGTTCTTGCACGACCGGGGGAAAGCGCCAGGTGCAGCCGACAGCAAAGAGGTGAAGAAACTCTTTGCAGCAATCGCAAAGGAGTCCGCTCGGCCGCCGCGCAAACTATCTGCGCTTGCCTACTACCAGAAGGTCTACTACCAGGATCGTGTGAAGGAAGCCTTCAAGGCTCGCTACTCCGAGGTCTTCAAAGCTTGGCAAGAGTCCTGCAGGTCTAGCGCTGATCTGCAAAAGCCGCCGGCACAGCTGAAGATCAGAAACGAGGTTGCTGCTGAACAATGGGCCCAAGAATCCCAGGAGTTTCGAGATGAGCTGTTGCAGTTGCTGCAGGAGGAGCATGATCGCGAAGTTGAGGAGGCAAAGCGGTTGGAGGTAACCAACGAATACGCGGACATCAGCCAGTAGGCGCACAGCTCTTTGCACTGGTTTTGGCTGAAGCGATATGATAGGGCTATGAAGGAGGCTTCCATCTTCCTGCATGCAATTGCCAAAGGGCTTGAATGGCGGTATGGGCTGGCAGTGTCCATCCTGATGGCTGGGCCGATGCCCGAGAAAGGGGGCTCGCTCGAGGTTCTAAGGCGCGTCATATTTGATCTTCAGCATTAGCTGGGCATCTTGACGCATAGCATAGCGTTCACGCTGGGGCGACCAGTGATGCGGCCGCGCTGAAGTGGCCGAATTGGGACAAGGAGGGGTATGGACAGGTCGAGAGCGCAATGCTCAAGTTTGCAGATAGAGTGTTTCGTGAGTAGATTTCGCGAGGTGCAACAAGCTTAGGCAGCTTACCTGGTTGCAGCCCTGAGCGAGCGAGCACTGCGCGTGGCGAAATACGCTGCTGCTCTGAATGCCGCCCGCAGTGCGTCTGGCAGCGAGCAGATCACAGCGCCCGCAACGACAACCGCACCCACGCAGGTGAATCAAGCGCGCGGTATTTTGGATACACCTGTAGTGGCTAAAGTGCCTGAGCGTCCTAAGCGCGGATCTGTGAAGAAACCAAGCAAGCGCAACCGGAAGGGGAAGGGTCGCCGAGTTCTGATTGAACGCGAGTCAGAGGCTGAAGCAGAGTCAACACCGGATCACAGTTCTTCCAGTGAGCAAGAGGCCAGTAGCGACGCCGGTGGTGGAGACGACGAAAGCAGTGGCAGCAGCACAGGCGAGGGCAACGGCAGTAGCAGCGCTGGGGAGCACGACAGAAGCATCAGACGTGAAGAGTCTGAAATTCAAGAAGGCAGCAGTAGACAGGAGACAGGCGGCGAGCACAGTGGCAAGAGTGGCGGTGAGGACAGCGGCAACAGCGACGAGGATAGTGGCGAGAGCGGCGACAAGGACGGCGCATCCGACGTTCAACGTGGCGCAGGAAAGCGCTCCGCTGGGTCTGCCCAGGCGCCTCAGCCCGCTTCTACGCGCGCTTCCACGGCGCACCCACAACCAAGGGAGCATGGGAGAGTTCACGCTGGCAGTCCCGCCAACAATTCTATCCTCAGTGCTGATATTGCGCCGCCTCAACGTCTTCTTGCCAATCCTCCAGCTTCTACTAACCTCTCAGGATGTCCAGCAAATACTCGTCACCTGTACACCAGCCTCACAGATGCGCCAGCATGGACGGTGACATGGACAACATGCGTTTCGCTTTTCCTCGCATTTGAGCGAGGGAATGGCTTTCTGGTGAGAAATTCTAATCCTCTCAGGCATTGCCTACAACTGATGTGTATTTCAGGACGTAAACCAGCGTCTTCCGACAAGCGATGCACGTCCTGCCGAATTTCGGGACTGGTTTCAAGCTGGGCGCGAGAAGCGCTGGCCAGGTGGACCAACGATCACTGACGCTGCAGCCTTCGGCTCTCAGCTTTTAGCCTGGTGGAAGGATCTGCAGCCAGCCAAAAGAGCGGGGAAATGGTTTGAACTGTCCCGCTGGCAGTATTCCGCTCGATCACTGGTCACCCCTTCGCCGACATGGTAAACAGGGGATATACCTCATTCTGAAAGGGCTGCAGTGGTGGGCCTTGAAGATGGATTCAAGCAAGGATCGTGCTTCGCGGGAGGACTGGGATTCAATGGTTTCTGATGTGGTGTGGGTCCTGCAGGTATGGGCAGCGGAGGTAGCGACAGCAACAGCAACGGCAGCAGCGAGGGTGGATGAACAGGCGCGACCTCAGGGCTTGAGGCAGACGCGTTCGAGAGCAGGCCCTAGGAAATGATCTCCAGCAGCATGTACCGTTTGTTTCCGCGAGCCTGTAATTTTACGACCGTACAAACATCGGGAATTTTCTATTTTGGGTAATGCAGCGGCATCGTGCAATGTATTCCGCACGCTGTGCGTATGAGCTATATTAGGAAATGCGGCGGCGGTGGTCCCTTGTCGGAGGTGATCAATCGTGCACGCAAGATGACGGCAAGCGATAAAGGTGAGCCGACAACCGTCGCCTGCCATATTTGATCTTTGCTCCTCATCGCGGGAGGCACGAAGCGCACGAAGCGCGTGGTAATAGCTGCAATAGGGGGCTCATGTTACCTATGTCACCCTTTTTGGGGTTTTCTCCGATAATAGCATCGCATTTTTCATATTCTAAATAAGAGACATTGTCACAGGCAACAGAAATAGGCGTACAGAACTACGGTCTAGGTGGTATTTTACAAAACAAGACAAGGCAGTTGATTTGTAAAGGAACATGGAATATGGTTTGGAAATAGGCCCCCTTGAACTGCAGTCCCTTGTTTCGAAAGTCCATACAGGGACTGGTGCGTCTATGTATGGATAATTTCCTACATTCTTTTCACGCTGCACTTAGCTCTAAAGATCGAATGGGCCAAGTCGAAGGCACGTGCGAAGCGTTGGACAGAAGAAGTCATGTTGATCAACAAAGAGATGCGACGAGCCATTGAGTACACAAGGTGGCTCGCCGACTACTGGGAGTCTCGGGCAAACCTGCGTGACGGCATCTCGCTGGAGCTTCAAGATGGTATACGGGCATATGCTGCAGAACATGCTGCTGCAGAACGTCGGCTCGCGTCTCAGTGGGAAGAGAAATGGGCTGTCGTGCGTGCACTAGCCAAGAAGTTCTTGTCCAAGAGAGGGCTTCTCCTCACTGGCAGCGACCCTGATTCTACTTCTCATGACGTTGAGGCTTCCAATGTGGCAGGTGTGGAAGCAATTGTTCAGGTTCAAGTTGAGCATCATGGCGAGGACGAGCAGGAGGAGGAGGACAGCAATGACGATGAATGAGTGCTGGTTTTCCAAAGTCTACTTACATTTGCATCCGGTGTCAGAGTATGTCCCGTATAAAATAGCTTTATGGAAGATAGCAAAAGGACAAGGTGAACGAAGCTAACTTGGGTGAATTCAAGAACACTGAATCGACTAAGTGAGACAATTATACTACGTTAGGAGAAAAAACCAGATCCGTCGAGTGTCGAACCCTTGGCAATGGTTGTGCAAATGTTGTAATAACACAGAACAGTGGCGAAGGCAATACCACTACACCAGCACTTCCTATACCTGTAGCATCTGTCTAATGCTCTAGATACGTACGCGATGAAGAGATGTTGTGAGTCTTGCTCCTGAAATGCAACAAACCAATACTAGAGTCAGAAGAGAAGTAGATGACCCGTTTATCTCGCTTTGTCAGGCATGTGAGAGCATGTAGAGAATACTCAAGTATCTTTTCCCTGACCTTTTTTGGAAACTTGATTATTCGTTCGTGTCATTTTTTCGCCCTATTAGTACAGTAATATATGTTGTTTGCCACAAAAATACACCGAATGCGGTATGGGTGGACCATTGTCTGACGCGGATCCACACCGAATGCAGTACAGAAGGTGAATTGTCCGACGCGGGAGCGCCCTACATAAGGTGAACACGAGTATTTTTTTCAACGCGCGGCTCATACATAAGCGCCCGACGATGTTATTGAGGGATCGGTGCCTACCCAGATCGGGCTCATGAAATTGTTGATTTTATCTGGGAACGTTCACCTCCTAGCGCCCCCAGAACAATCCCGAGGTGCCTAGGTGGCCCCAAGTGCTGACCAAGCATTCCCGCATGTTCGTTGCAGTCTTCCATTGTAATGGTTCCCACTGCATTCAGGGAGTACATTATAAAGGTACTATCACCACGCCTGTCCGACCTCCTCTATCGCCAGTGCCCTCTGTCTGTCCTGCTGTCCACGATGGCGCCTGTAGCTCCAGCAGTACAGTGTTTCGCGGCGCTCACAGCGCTGCATTACTCGATGTCCCCGACAGTCCTACAAGATAACCCGATTTCTTTGTTCTGTGCGTATGGACGGGCAAAGAGGATTTGTGTTCCTGCCTGTTCCGGTCTATGATACTAAAGTACTGGTACTGCGGCTTTGAGCATCGCGTGGTCTGTGCGGTCTGTGCGATCGTGCGCGGCGAGGGGCGGGTGGTCGAGGGGTTGGGGTTAGCACGACCCCGGGTCCCCACGAGAAGGTCGCGGAGGACAGGAGCAAGCGCGGGAAGGAGACGCCGCAATTTGCGAAGTTGAGAGGTGCGTAGTGTGTCTAGAGGTGGCAGGACTCGTGCTGAATATATTGATGAGCATAGGACAGACCGGACAGTCGGCGGCTCATGAGGAAGAAGTGGAGTTGCGGCGGGCTGGCCCTGTACTCATTTTTCTATAAGCCTGTATCTGGATCATTGCTTTCCTTCTGAGCATCTTCGCGAACTCGTCGGCTTCGGCATTCCAACATCATCTATTTAGCAAGACATATTCACACACACCAGTCGCCATGAGCAACTGCCTCCCATATCTAGGTCTGGGCCCGCACATCGCATGGTTTCACAGATTTTCAAAATTGTACTATCCATTACTTTGATCGCTAATCAATATCTTCTGATCCAGCTTCACACAGCTCTTGGTTTGCGTCAAGTCGAAAGTCCGATGAGATACCAAAGTTCGCCTTTGACTTATTTACCTACGAACCGCCGACTCGTACGGCACGGTGACTACTACTGGTGTGACGAATACTAGTGCCTTTCCCTGTCACTGCAGACTGAAATGACCGACCGACCTTGTATCCTCCCACCGCCGGAGTCCCTGTTCCGGCAATCCCTCGATGTGTTCATACATGCTCAACTCGCGTATGCAGCGTTGACCTGGCATGCGGGTCAATTCGCGATTGGGTGTCCCACCATGTCCCACCCTCTGGCATGGTCTCCAGCGCCATTGTTCAAAGAGTGAAGCCCCGTACTGTTCGGCGAGGCAATGCCCTTGTCAAATATAGCTTGCTGAATTCTATAGGCACTATCCAGCGGCTCCGAACCTAGCTTAGTGCCTGTGTCCTGGCTCGTTTCACCTCAGTGCACTCGAGCCGCTCGGGGTGCTTTACGATTCCGTTCGTAAGGCACTTGCACGTGGTCCATAGACGGACAAGTCATGGGCGAATGGGAGGCTACGAGTTCATTATGATGGATCCATGGGAAACATAAGCGGTCCGCCACAATTCCTTCTTCATCGTAAAAAATTGAGGAACGTCTATTTGCAGCGAGCTCGGGAAAGACCATCCTCTGGTATGCATTACACTTCCTGATTATTCCATATTCGCTAACCATTATCCTACGCTTTCTAGTACTGCCATAATTGAGAACGTCAGACGGCTCTGCCTGGTTCGGTCGGGGTCTATCTTGGCTTACTTGTACTGTGACTTTCAAGACGCAGCAAATCAAAGCACCCGCGGATTTTATCACATCTACTTATCCACTTCTCGGCGGAATCACATACCTGTAGCCAGCTTCTCTCTGGCCTTTGGTCGTCGCATCGTGATGGTTCACAGCGGCCAAATGAACACGAACTTCGCCAGGGTCTCAAGAGAATGCTAGAACTCTTGGCGGACCATGATTACTTGTACATCATCATCGACGCACTGGACGAGTACCCCGACTCAAGCTTATACTCCCAGCGTGAAGATGTGTTCCAGTTAATCCACGAAAATTGTGACGCAACACGTTGCGCAGTGCAACGCACGAACGTGATCTGGCGTTTAGACCGTCGGGTGACAGTGCCGAAGTTCTTAGTTTCTTTGCCTGCTACCTTCGCGGGTGGGGCAATTTCGTGCAGGTTTTTGCTATATATGAGCTAGATACTCAACTACATTGTACACAAACAAATTTGGCAAATCAGGATGTCAAACGCGCACATGACGCTTAACGAGCAGTGGCATCTGGTTACCCTTCTCAATCTCGCTTTTCACGATGGGTCTTTGCGCAACTCCAGGTCTCTTGGTGACATCGCCTGCTGGAACGGCTAGCTCAAACTCGAAGGCCCGTACCAGCGTGAAGATCAATACCTTCATCCTGATGCGATGATTGAGGTAAGTTGCTAGGAAACAAGGAACGAAGGGCCAGACGTACTCCACGAGAGTGAATCGGTATCCGATACATGCGCGAGGTCCACCAATGAATGTAAGCATGTTACTCCAAGCACCAGGTATCTCCGAGATGGTCTCTGGCGGCGACTTCCATCTTTCTGGCTTATATTCGAACGAGTCCTCACCCCAGAGCGACTTCGCTCTGTTAATCGCTAGGATTGGAATAAGCACAGCAGTGCCTTTTTCTAATCTACAATCAAATGAGCAGTGGATGTCAGGTTTTATGACATACAACTCACGGTACAGTGTGATGGGCCTGCCCGCGCGTGTCTGTGTACGGTGTGCCCAAAGGGAGTACAGTGTCTTTCGTCAATTCTCGGGTGGTTACTGCTACGGGTGCATGGACGCGAAGGGTTTCGCGCACAACGGCATCCAAATACTGCAGGGAGTTCAGCTCATCCATCGTCGGGGTCTCCGTGTTAAGAGTAAACAGCTCCTCTCGAAGTTTCTTCTGCACTTTGGGCGCTTGCGTGAGGGCATAGAGACACCACGTAACCCCAGAGCTGGTTGTCTCATGACCAGCAACCAGGAATCTGTCAGACAAGTTGACATAGGTAATTTCGCCTCGAATTTTCCCAAGCTCACGTTGGCACCTCTACAGTATCAGATTTGTCAGTGTATCAAGAATGAACGATGAGGCATACGTACGCCAAACAACATCTTCGTCTGACAGCTTAAGGTGATCAGGCAAATCTGTAGCCATGTTTGCCTTGATCAGTGTTAGTGCTTTTCAGGGGTAGGGGTAACCCGTGAGGGTTGGGCACCCCTACCCACCAGGGTCCGGGTCCGGGTCACCGGTGCGGTGCCCGTGGTACCCTTGCCTGACCCCCGGTACCCGCATCGCGCGGGCTGCACATGGCGCCCATGTGGCTGGCACGTGGGCCGCGCCACTTCTCAGGCGCATGTCGGGGGCGCGCATTGGTACGTCGGCCGGTGCGCTGCCCAATTAGGCAAGTTTTCGCTCGTTTACGATCTGCTCGTCGATACTTCCGTGTACTATACAGTACCCGGTTATGTAATCCTCCACTCTGATACTCTCCCTGGGCTTATATTATCGAAGATCTTGAGGCTCTGCTCTGCTTGAATTTACTATGTCCGAATCTGCTATTGAGCCTCCGCGCCCCGTTCGCAAGCGCAAGGTGACCGAAAAGGCTGCCGCTGCCGCCGAGGAGCAGTCCACCAAAAAAGGGCGCCCTGTACCAGAGCCTCGGACCACCTCGAACGAGACCTTGCAGTCGGACACGGCTGTCGCGCCCGAGAAGCAGCCCTCCGTGCCAGGGTCACATGCTGCTGTCGAAACAACCGCTTCGATGTCAGTGTCACAGACATCAGTTCGCACCATGCGCAGCCTGTCAGTATCCACAGAGGGCGGCAGCACAATCGATCTATGCAGCGATGAAGACGATCCCCCCGAGCCACCATCTGTGGACCCGGAACATGAACTCAGTGAGCTTGTTACGATCTTCTTATTCAGTTGCACACTCACAACAACTACCAGAGCTCTTGTCCACTCGCTGGACCTCTGCTGTCTATGCATTCTTCAAGCCCAACGTCGACATCCATCATGACAAGACTGGGCGACGTGCTCATGTCTTCAAATGCGCCAATCGCAGCTGTCACGAGAAAGTCCAACGCTTTCTCGACACCAAAGACTCTACCTCCACTGGGAACCTTCGCAAGCATGCCCATGCATGCTGGGGTGCCAACGCTCTCGACGCTGCCAACCAGCACAAGGATATCGACGCCGCCCGCAAGGCTATTGTCAAGTACGAGCGCACAGGTCTTATCACCGAGTCTTTCAGATGTTCTGGTGCCGGGACAGTCACATATTCTAGCCGTCAACATACGGCCTTAGAAGCCAGGTACGTGCGAATACATTTATCTCCTTATCTGTTCCTAAGCCATCTTAGGGCCGCGATTGTGCGCTGGTGCGCCCAAAGCCAGCGCCCTTTCAGCATCGTTAAAGACGAAGGCTTCAAGTGCCTGATGAAGACTGGGCGCCCTGAATATCAGTTACCCTCAGTGCCGACGGTCTCCCGTGATGTCCAGGCTGCGTTTGAAGGTGCACGCAAGCAAATCGAATGCCTTCTGAAGGTGCGTTCTCTTTGAACTTTGATATTTCCGAGCTAATCACTAACTATCTATTCTACAGGAGCATCCAGGCGAATTAAGCTTCGCCACGGATTGCTGGACGTCCCCGAACCATCAGGCCTTTATGGCCATTACGGTACATATGCATCATCAAGGCAAGCCCTTGAGCATGCTCCTTGACATCATCGAGGTGCCTTCGGCTCACACAGGGACCAAGTTGGCCTCTGTGTTTCAGCAAGTTCTCGAGGACTACCATCTGCAGGACAAGGTTAGTCTACTATCACTTTTCCCGCTTCATTTTAACAGTGTATCTCTAGATTCTTGGTGTTACTCTAGACAATGCCACGTCGAACGACATGATGATCGACCGGCTCGCAGAGCTTCTTGACGACTTTCCAGGTGCAGCCAATCAAACGCGCTGCTTCGCGCACATCGTAAACCTTGTGGTCAAGAGCATCATGCTCGCGTTCGACTCACGTAAACACGGGAAAGAAGATCCTTTGCTCGCTGCTGAAGACATGCTCGCAGACGTTCTGGAGAACCTTGACCTCGAGCCCGAGGATGGTGACAATCTGGACAGCCTCGAGGTGGAGCATGATGATGAAGATGGTGTTGTCGACGAGAGACATCTCATGACAGACAGCGCACGCGAGGAGCTTGACAACGACATCGAGCCCATCAAGCACATGCTAACCAAGGTTGGCTTCTGGGCTTCTAGTTTTTGGGAGTACTGACACTTTCTTTGACAGATCCGCAAGCTGTCATTCGCTGTCATTCATTCGTCGACCCGACTTCTTCCCCGGTGGTTCAAAATTCTCGCTAAACTCAACATGCCCAAGCGAAAGATCCCGCGTGACGTTGCTACGCGTTGGAATTCTACCTACGAGATGCTCACGTTTATACGTGAGTATCGAGAGGCCATCGATACACTGACAAGTGACCGCGCCCTCAGTCTACGACAATTCGAGCTGAGCGACGAAAAATGGGACATCGTGTCTCAGCTTGAGGATTCTCTCAAGGTATGTATTCTTATCTCACCCTTGTCTCTCGGATCTGAACTCACCATGCTTCTCTTGCAGATCTTCAAGCATGCGACGCAATTCTTCTCGCGTGCGACGCCAAATCTCACGACAGTTATTCCCGCAATGGATTTCATCAACAAGAGTCTCACGACTGCATCAACTGATCCACAATATCTGCTGTGCATCCGGGCAGCCCTTGCCCTGGGCAAAGCGACGCTCAATCGGTACTATGATAAGACGGACCACTCAGAGGTCTATCGTATTGCAATGGGTACGTGTAGCTTAACGTCTCGAATGGATTGCAAAGCTGATTTGGATTACCAGTGCTGCATCTGAAACACAAACTTAGTTATTTCAAGACTGCGCGGTGGGAGCAAGAATGGATCGACGCCGCAGAAGACATTGTGCGTGCGGAATGGTCCCGTAAGTACGCGAATCGCACGAGCGAATGGGACCACAAGGGATCGACAACGTCCGGACTAGAGCGGGTATGTTACATGTATACTACGCTGATATTCCCATCACCATGCTAATTTCCTTTGCTTCCCATTCCCAGAAGCCATCGGAGAACGTCTTCGATGACCTGTTCTTGGACAGCTCCAGCACTCCGACACGAGAATCGCGTGACAAATTAGATCGTTATCTCGCATCGGAGTGCGAAGATATTAGTGACAAGACCGAGGAGGCAATGCGCTGGTGGCATAACCGCCGGCATCAGTTTCCTCGCCTCTCAAGGATGGCGTTGAATTATTTGAGTATTCCCGGTGAGCCATCGACTTGTATAGCTGAGCCGAACCTTGACTGACCCGAGATCTGTATAGCGACATCGGTTGACGTCGAGCGTGTATTCAGTCGCGGTCGACTGTTGCTATCACACATCCGGAACGGCCTCTCGGCGCAATCCGTTCGGGCCCTCCTGAGTCCTGTGTCTCGGCGACTGGTTCCAGGGTGATTTAATCAAAGAGTCTGATATTGTATCATTAGTTCGTAGTAGTACAGGATCGAAATAATGTACGTAGAGCTAGATAAAATGCAAGAGAGATGGTGGGCAGATACACAGGCCTGCGCACACATGCATAGACCCGCGTATACCCGTGGAGACCCTCGGGACCCTCGGAGGACCCTTACCCTTGAGCGCGGGTGCCTAACCCGGGCGGGTGGGGGTACGGGTATGGGCGCTCGCACCCGCGGATAGACCCGTGAAAAGCACTAATCAGTGTAGTAAGAAGATCGCGACCATGTACATCCTTCCTACCAACGGCACCACCATTCTTTTCGACGGCAAGCGATTGTAGCACGGCTGCCTTCTTCTCTTGTACCAGTTCCATTCCGATGCGGTGCATCATGCCGCGTGCTTCCTCGAATTTTTTCAAGCGTGTTCCGGGCTGAATGGATACAATTTCCAGACCGGAACTCCATTAACATTCAGATAATTGAGCACTCACGAGTCTGCTCAAGATCGGGATGGCTGCTTGCAACATAGCCAATACAGAGGAACTTCGCTTAGTCGTAGAGAAGATGGTATTGAATGCATCAAAAAGCTCGTTATTCTTCGATGGATTGAACGCATCAAATTCATAATTGAAGCCTATACTCCCAATGAGAGCCTCAGTCGAGCGGACTGCTCATTGCCTTACCCACCGACCCGATGATATTCAAAGTCGCCTTCGTCAGACCGTCACAAACGTCAATACGAGCAGTGCCGTCAGTCTCTTGAATCGCACTATCCCAGAAGTTTTGCAGCTAGCGTAAGTTGTCGTCAGTGATACTATTCATTACCCAGTCCGCTGTCTTCTATACCTCGATGGCTTTGTCCATAAATGTGCCCGTCAATTCGCGAATTTGTGCTGGACCAAACGCAGGGTTCTATCATCCGAGTTAATTGTGCAGCTGTGTCACCATGATACTAACTCTCACCATGATTCTCCTCTGTGTCAGGATAGCCACTATCAGATAACGGGCCGAGGAACTGTGGCCAGTGGCCACGTTTACTCACCTGTTTACGGTGTTCCTCGCCTAGAGGTGAACAATTTGAGGTAAACGGGGACATTCATAATCAATTCGCTTCATACGCACCTTCTGCAACTAATACACCTGATTGGGTAATGTGTTTATTGACTTGGGAAGTAATCCAATATACTGTTACATACCTTCTCCCAGAAGCTTTGACAGAAAGAAGCGCGACGCCCTTGGTTTTGGGAACTCCGTGGAATGCCTTAGGATATAATTTATTACCTTCAGGTCCATCGTAAAGATCTGGTGCATCTAGACAATAGTGTCAAGCACCGAATCGGACTAGCTATCTGAGACTATCGCAGCGTACGTTGAATAAACCATAGTATTTGTACGTGTTTCCATATTTTTCGACCCATCCTTCGAGTACACGATCGTCATCTGCGTCGAACATTTGCTTGAGGTTGCCAAAGTACAGACTTGCGCTGGGCGGTCCACGGATGTAGCGAAAACGCGTGAACCACGGGTGGACCAAGAAACGAACAAGCCTATACACTGCATAGGCTGAACACGCGTAAATCAGAGGCCAGAGTAATCTGAAGATAACACTCATGGCGGAAAGAAAGACGAGGTTGTGATGGATCGCCCTGTGTAGGCACCAGTGAGCTTTGAGCTTTTATATCTGAAACCGAATACTCAGCCTCTTGAATAGACGCGCAGGTCCTGTTACGGAACCGCATGCGAGAATGACTCCGCGACATCGTGGGTGGTTCCAACAACGAATATGCTGCAATTGTGACGCAGTCGACTGCGAAAAGACCGCAGCTCCACTTCAGGACTGAGTCCTATACCGACAGAATGTCGCTTTGTTATTTACCCCTGCCACTCAGACTCAGAGAGTGTGCCGAGCGGATAACGCGGAGTATTCGCGTTTCTCCTCATTTCTTCCGCCTTCATTTCCAGGCTCGATCTAGCGACCCAGTGGTCTCTGCAGCACAGAAAATGGACCACGTGGCTAGAGCCCCTTTAACCGGGCTTCAAAATGAACTGGGCCTCACATGCTGGTCAGGCAACATACAGCTATGCTGCTTCTATAGATAGTTCAAACAAGGTCAAGAACTGGATGATCGTCGTCATCATCTATTCATCTGAGGCAAAATGCGGCATTAATTCTGCCCTCTAGGAAGCCGTAGAAAAGTGAGAGCTGAGTGCAGGTGGTGTGCACAAACTTATGGAGAAATAATGTGCATTTGAGACTAGAGACGTTGGTATCGCTTGACGAGCAGGGGCATTTGGTTGCCCTTCTCCTGCTCGCTCTTGACGACGGGCTTCTGCACGCCTTGCGAAAGTGCCTCAATGTCCTCGGCGGGAACGGCAAGCTCAAACTCGCATGTTCGTACGAGTGAGAAGAGCAGGGCTTGAATCCTGACACAATCGGTGGCCGGGCCAGACGTGGGCATCAAGGCGGCTCACTCGACGAGGCTGAAGCGGTGTCCGATACAGGCGCGGGACCCTCTAAGAAAAGTGAGGATATGACTCCACGCTTCAGGAATGCCTGAGGCAGCTTCGGGAAGACATGCTCATCGCTCGGGCTTGATTTCGCAGGCATCTTCACCCTCAGAGCGCCTTCGACCTGTTGGCAGCCGCAATCGGAATGATGAGGTTCGTGCATTTGTCCATCCTGCGAGTAGCTTCAGCCAGACTTAACTATCTACTCATGAATAAGACATACCTGAGAATATCATGTATCACCCCACGAGCGTCAGTATAAGACGTTGCCAAGGGGTGTGAGTCGTCCCTCGCTGCCTATCTGATAGATTTGCAACGTGAGTAAATCGCGTTCCTGCGGATCCTCCTGCATGACATCGCCATCCTTCTGATGTGCGAGAGACTCCATGACAGTCGCTTTGTTTTCCTGCACGAACTCCGCGAAAATACGCCGCATCACACTTTGCGGTTCTCCAATTCGTCTCATGTTTTCATTAGGCTGCACGGTACATACGATGAGCATCGTCTTGAGGTAAGTAGGAAGTGGCGCACGATGATACGAAGGGACGGGAAGAACGCTTGGAGTACTGGGAAGATAGGGAAGTCCTCTTCTACGGGAAGGCCTTGAAGAGCCCATCTCGCTTGCTGGAGTTGAGTGCGTCCACCTCGTAGCTGAAGCCTGTTATGCGTCATCATTTCAAATTTGCTAGCCGCTAGCATACGTTGAGCCCTACCAGCTAAACAGGTGATATTCATAGTTGTTCTGGTCAGGCCGTTCAACACGCCGATACGAGTCCGCTCTCCATGGCTTGTTACCTCGTTCGCCCAGGTGCAGCTATTCGGAAATATCTTGCTTGAATGCATCGAACGCGGTGTAAGATAGGCTCACTTCGTTAGCATTCGACGAATATAGACGTCAGCTCCCGGATCTGAGCAGGCTCGAACGCTGGATTCTGTCGGTTCGTGAATTGATGTTCTATAAATTTGCTAGCATGAGGTTCTACCAGGACTCGTCTCTGTTCGTCATCCTTGTCATCAGGTTCTCCATGCGATGCTCATGTAACTTAATTGTTTCCGGTGTTGCTCGCCTGGGGCAACATAATATCGATATTACTCCGATAGACTTAGTCCAAAGAGCCAGTCACCTTCTGCAAAGAACAGCCCTGTGTGGGGCTTCGTGAGACATAGTGCGGCACGAGATGTACATGGGCACATACCACCCCCTATAAGCTTGGAAAAGAAAGAAAGGGTTTCAGTCGGCTTCGGGTAATTTACGGATGTGTCAATACATAGTTGAGAGCTCTCAAATTGACAGTATAGACACGTCGAACCTGGACGTTGGGATGAAGGTCTCGAAATGAGACGGACCAGAATGGCACAATTGAAACTGGTTCTCAGGAACGTGTTGTACCTAACGGTATTTTCATACTTCCCTACCCATACTTCCCTACCCACTCCTCGAACAGCTCAAATTGTCACTACCATGATCAAAAATCCGCTTGAGATTGCCAAATAGGAGGCTTCCGCCGGACGGCCCAGGGAAGATAGCGCAGGTGTGAGAAATATGTCTTAATGATGAACTGAGCAATTTTCATCAAAGCATAAGCTGAGCCTGCGAGCGCAAGCGGTACAGCAACGTCTGAGACGGAAGAGACATGCATGATGTCAGGTGCGAAGCAGTGCTAGGCTCCACATTTGCAAGATCTGCTTCTGCACCCGACCATGGACGAATGATATTAGACGTCAAGGAGAGCAAGGATGGGCTGGAGCCACGGCAATCAGTTCAAATGAGGAGAAATACATGGAGCTCGTGATAAAGGTCGCTGTATGCCGGACTGTGCTCTCCCCGAGCTCCTCAAAGCAGCCTGTGAACGCACCACGACACAGCTCTTGTAAGTATCGAGGAGAAATTCGAAGTATATTCATGAAACACGAGCGTAATTCTTGTGCGATGTTTCATAACTGAGAACTTTTAGCGACCTCCGCGATGCTCTGGTGACGAAGCCCGGGAAAAGCGTGTCAGCCGCCTGAGACGTCTCAAAGGCGCCAAAACTGGAGGTTGTACGTCAACTCCTTAAGCACGATGCCGACGTCAAGACAGAGGGCAGTGAATGCTTTTGGAACCGCGCTGCGAGCTGCATCTGGTCGCGAAGATGTGGATATTATGCGTCTGCTCATTAAGCATGGCGCCAATGTCAATGAAGATGGTGGAGACTACGTGACCGCACTGCAGGCCGCGTCTTACTGCGGTTCTCTGGAACTCATGGGTTTGCTAATTGAGTACCGCGCCGATGTCAAGACGGAGGGTGGACGCTATGGGTCCGCACTGCAAGCTGCGTCTGAAGGCGGACTCGAGGTCGTACGCATGTTTATCCGGCATGGTGCCGACGTCAGTGCACACAATGTAAAGAGCAGGATTGCACTGAACGGCGCGTCTCAAGACGGACATCTGGAAGGTGTACGACCGCTCCTCGAGCATGGCGCCGCCGTCAAAGAATGGCGCCGGTGTCAACACGAACGGTGGACACTATGAGACCGCACTCCAAGCCGCATCTCACGGCGGACATCTGGGATCGTGGGTCTGCTCTGATAGCAAGGCGCACATGTCTATGCAGCAATTGGAAAGACTGGAACCGCTCTGTACAGTGCATCCGCAGAAGGACATATGGAGGTTGCGAGTCTGCTCATCCAGTATGGCGCCGATGTCAACCCGGAGGGTGGACACTATGGGACCCCACTACACGCCGCATGTAGACTTGGACATCGCAAGGTCGCGCGCCTGCTCGTTGAGCGCGGCGCAGACATGAAGGCACAGGACAGCGACGGAAGAACCTGCCTCCGACTTGCAATGGATGGCGCCCTCTCCAGATAGCAAGGAAAGCCTCATGATAGACCGTATGGGCAAGCGTGCGATTGCTGCTTTTCTACAGGAGCATGGTGCGGATGTGTAGTGTATACCGTACATGTTTGATGTCTTGTCACGTCTGAATATCTTGCCAGGTGCTTTCGCTCGCATTGAGGTACTATTGTAATTTGTAGGTTCTAGCATCAGTATTGTACTTCCTCGAAACACATTGGGTTTCTCATTTGGTTCCCAGGACTATGCGCAGGACTGTCGAGAGATGACATTGTGCCTATTCTGTGAATTCGTCTAGGACGTCGAATCATGCGAGCGAGACTGTGCAGCTGCGAGGCTATTGATTACCGACGATTGTCTACTGTTGCGGTTTTTTTTCGACAAAGACACTCACAAGAACCAAGATCACACAGCCCGTCTTCGTATGTTTCGAATGTAGTTGCACTTTCTCCGTAAGTCCAGCGTGCTCGTGAAGTGCGGTTGAGCGAAAGACGCCAGAGAATACTGGAAAGGGGCGAAAATAGCACATCCAGCATAGTACGCCTTTTTCGAAATTTCTCCAACGGCGTGGTGCCTTATCCCAGCGAGCTTCCCGACTGGCCTCCCCTCCCGGGCTGATTACATCTGAATGATGTGCATACTACGGCGACCTGAGAAAAGCGGTATTAGAGAGGTACCCTGGCCTAGCATGCTCTGGCTCTACCTCAGGAAAATCCGATTCTTGCGCGGACCGCTGCACAAGAGAAATCCATGATCACCCTGGGGCAGTCAGCGAGATTCTGCGTACCCCATCTACCAATCAAGCCCTCGCCTCACAGCGTTGACTCTTTCTCCTAACCACCCGTCTCCTTGCTCACACCGCCTGCCTCCTGTTTTGGACGGATCCTGCGCCACCCTGACTCGTAGCGGTATGTGTTCCAGCCTCGCTGTGCACGCCTGTCTCGCGCGGTTGATCATCGATCATCGTACGTTCCTTTCCACCCACATGATCGTGCCAGAGCACATCCCTGAGCGCCCGCTCGATGTCCTTATCGTCCACTCAAGACTTTGAGTCACATGCCATCCAAGATTTGGTGTCGCGGCCGCAGTAGACGGTATTCCTCAACCTCACCTTCGGGCGAAGCTCAAAGCTCTTCCAGACGAAGGAGAATCCGCCGGCCGGGTCTACGCACAACAACGGGGTATAGACAGCGACAATATACAGAAGTTCGAGTGGGCTCAGGCACGCTCACACGCACGCGCATTGCGCACAGCGAGGCGTGTACATGTAACCATGCAGGTTGTGGAGAAGCTCAGACGCCGAGGTTGCGGTAGAAGGAAGAGAAGTAACCGTAGACCGCGGGGCGCCAGAGAAAGCGTTGCAGGTCCTAAGACAGGATGGCGTCCCAGGGATTTTGTGCGGCTCGACAATGGGGTCGTGCGGCCACTCCAAGCTGCCTGCACTGCCCGATTCGGAGATCGGTGACGAGGATGATAGAAGAGCGGAGAGAGGTCAAAAGGGCTGCAAGGAAGCTCACCGAGGCGATGCAGGCAGCTGTCTGCAACTGTGCCGTCCATTACTGCAAACGAGCCGATGCAGATGCCATCGCGCTGATTCGACGGAGCGAGCGTGAAATTAGGAGGATTGGCGGCACGTGACTCCCCAGGATATCGTCCGGAGAATCACATGGGAACACTCTCGCGAGTGTTAGATGCAACGACCATGTTTTCGCGCGTGCTCAGCTCTGGTATGCCCCCATTATCCTAGATGTTTTCTCGGTTCTTGTCCTCATCAGCTCGCTCCTTAGCCACCTCTCTTTTCCATCTGCCCATAGACGACGAAGACGACGACGACGACGTCTTCGACTCTGCGCCCCGGCACATCCTATGGACGTCTCCTGACGCCGCAGATTCCGACTCCTCCTCTGCTTCCTCTAGCAGCCCGACATCCAGCATCCCCTCGTCACCCTCTGCATCTTATCTACACATTCCGGAGGTCTCACAAACACCACCACCCCCACTCCCAAAGAAGAACAAGACCGTCATTCGCGAGATCCTTTCGCAAGACGACCTCTACTCTATCCTCGGTGTCGTGCGGTCCGCACGGCTCGACAAGTACGCTCTACGGCGCGCATACCTCCTCCGAAGCAAAGCATGCCACCCAGAGTAAGTGTTCGCATAGCACCTCCTTTTCCGACACGATGTTCGCAGACCCCGCTGAACTCACCCTCCGCGCAGTAAGTTCCCGGATGACCCGGAAGCGACCAAAGCCTTCCAGAAGGTCTCCGTCGCGTACGATGTGCTGAGCACGCCCGCGTCCAAACGCTCCTACGACTCGCGCCCGCGCAACACCCCCTACGAGTTCTTCTCCGCCCGCCCGTTTGCGCACTCCGAGGACACCCTGCGCGGTGTGCTCCTCGGTGTCTTCAACGATCTCCTCGACGGAGATCTAGAAATGGTCCGCTCGCTGCTCCGTACGTAATCCGAACTATCCCTGCGCCTCTGCGCCAAGCAGCTGATTCTTCATATATCAAGGCACGGTAAACGACATGAACCCCTCGCTCCGGCTCGGCGAAGACGGCATAAACGCCGTGCTCCTCACCCTCCAGTCCATCCGCGAGCGCGCCCTCAGTGCGTCTCCCTTCCTTAATCATTTCCACTAACTCACCCACCCGGCGCTCCCTTAGCCTGCCGCGCCTGCCTGCTCGCCCTGCACAACGAGCTCACCACAATGCTCGAAGTGCAGCGCGAGCTCCGTGCCGCGCCGCTCCTCGCCCTCCGCGCACGCGCGCGCCTCGGGCTCGGGCTCGCGCGTCTCCTCGTCGGCCTCCCTCTTGCGCTCGACGCCGCCGTCCGCCAGCAACGCGCCGGGCGCGATGCGGACGCGGGACTCGACAGCGTGGCTGCGAGCGAGCGGAACGCTGCGATGAACCGTCGAGTGTACGCGCTATTGCGTACGATCGGGCGCGTCCTTGAGCGGATGGAGCGGGTGCTGCAATAACCGGTTATCAGCTGCCTTGCCGAGCATCCTGTCCTATCGCGGTATTCCCCCTGTTGTACTCCACCCGCTGCTCACCCTGGCCACGCACACTCTTTGAGGCCCGGGTTAGAGCACACCCCATAGAATACACCACATCCTACCTATGTACTCCATTTCGGCTCACCTCGTACACTACGTAGACACGCTAACATTATTCCTTCCTGCTGCTGTACCACATCTATCTCTCATTGTACAATGCGGTGCTATACATACTATCCTTCGTACTCTCGCGGTTCAGAGTCCGTTTGGGCAGCTGTCACTGTGCGATATCACGCAAGAAAAGCAAACAAGAGGTGCAACAGAAAAAAACAAAGAGAACGGACAAACTAGAGATCATACAATCGCATATAGGCTTTCAGCGTACAATCCTTACAGCACAATTCTCACAAACCAATTCCAAGCACTGTCTCACTACGCCGGGGGAGGCGGCTGCTGCTGCGGTGGCGGCGGCCCAAAGTGGCCCATCGGGCGCTGCTCCTGCTGCTATATCAAAACCAAAACCGAATCAGCACCCCGCCCCGCACCCGGCCGCACGCCACGCCCAAAGGCCCAGAAAAAAAAATCAACTCACCCCCCGATTCATCCACATCGGCCCCGCGCCCGCCGCGGCGACCGGCGTGTCCTTCTCCTCGAGCATGAACGACTCGTGCGGGTGGTACCCATACGGGCCCATCGGCTGCGCCGCTTCCGCGAGCAGCTGGTGGAACTCCTGGCCGCTCGCCCCGTTCGCCGCCGCTGCCGCGCTCGCGGCCGCCCCGCCCTGCTCCGCGAAGTAGGGGTAGAACAGCCCCGCAGGCAGGTCCGGCAGCTTCTCGTCCGGCCCCGCCGCGCCTCCCGCCGGCGCTTCCCGCGCACGCCCATTCTTTCCCGGCGAGCCGCCCGGTGCGCCGCCGGGGGCTCCGGCGCCGGGCCGCGGGGGGCCGAACGGCGAGGTTGGGCTGGGGTACTGGGGCCCGCCAAGGCCCCCGCCGAGCGGCGTGGCGTGCTGTTCGGCCTGCGCGGGTACGAGGCTGGGGGAAAGGGGCACGTCGTCCCAGTCCTGCTCGGGGAGGAGCATGGGCGCGGAGGTCGGCGCGACCTGGTGGAGGTTGACGTTGAGGACCTTCTCGGCGACGCGCGGGATGAGCGGGTGGCCCGTGTTGGCGTCCTTGCGCTCCCAGCGCCAGCGGAAGGACGGGAGCATGTCGAGCGCCATCCAGACGTCCTCGATCGCGACCTGGCGCGAGAGGCGTTTGACGCCGGACATGTGCCCGAAGAGGATGACCATCGCCGCGATGTGCAGCGGCACGGGCGAGACGAAGAACGCGATGTCGGGGAAGCGGATGAGCTGGTTGTGCACAAGGATGATGTTGTGCGAGGTCACGATCGCTTAAGTAGAGCAGTCAGCCTGCCATACTTCGCAACTCAGTGTAGAAACCTACCGTCAGCCAAGGCGCGGTACTTGTGCGCGACATCGAGCTTGTTCGAGTTGAACAAAGCTCGCAAGAGCATGATCTTCGCGATACCAATCTTGAGTAACGTGAGACCCTGATCCGCTGTGATATCCTCCACAAGCTTCACACGTCGTTCCTTCGACCAGTCGTCGGTCCCACCAAAGAACGCCTTGTAGCCCTCTGGCAACTGGCCCCTGAAGCTTGCGATGCGCTGCGTTATGCGCTTCGCGTGGCGCATGATAGAGTCCGCCGTCTGGCGCGTCGGCGCATACAGCGAGTTGATCACGTCCGCCTGAATCTCTGCAATCGGAGCCGAGAGCACGAAGTGCTCCGAGATGTCTGGGTTCATGCGGGGCTGCGGCGTGTTCGAGTCGGACGGCGCGATCGCGAGCGGTCGCCCGAGTAGGATGGACGTCCCACGATCATGAACGAGGACGATCGCCCAGAGCCGGATACGTAGTTGCGCTTCGTCCGGCGAGAAGTCCTGCGCGGTCGGGTCGTGGTGCAGGCCCAGCTCCACACCGAGTCGTACAAGGCTACCGACCAAACGCCACAGAGCACGTCCCTGTCGCTGTTGAAATGTTAGCAGGTACGTAAACCTGACTAGACAAATTAGAACACACCTCCGTGTAGAGATACCAGTGGAGTAAAATGAGGGCTTGCAAACTCGAGACCGTGACACGCAGCTCGGGCTTGACCGCCAACGCGCGCTCAAAAAATTCTTCGTGAGTCGGCCAATCTGTCGGCATGAGTTTCTTCGGCGCCATTGGGCTCGTCGGCTCGCCCTCCTTCTCCTTCTCGCTGACGCGATAGTTGAGCTCGCTCAGTGTGCCTAGCGCCATGACCAGATATAGACAGCAAATATAACCAGCGTCATGCTGCAATGTATGACCGTCATACAACTGGTTGAGCATCCGCTCAAAGTCACCCCGTGCGAGGGCCGGACGATGGTGGTTCAGGCGCGTAAAGTACGCCTCGAGGATAGTGCCCGCCATCGCGCGGTCCTTTGGTAGCCAGACAGACACGGATGCTTCAGGGTGGGGCGCGCCGGGAGACTCAGTCGGCGGTGGAGCAACAATGCTGTTGCGCCGCATCAAGACCGACATCCACTTACTCGTGTCGCGGGGGGTGTTAGATTCGCCCAGATCGCGATCACGTCCAGACATAAACCCAATAGCACCAACAGCAATGTCCTCCTTGTCTGGAGGTGGGATCCGGACGGCTTCCATGATTGCGTGCGACACGCCGAAACTCCTCGCCAATGCCTGCACAGAGTGAGCGAGCGTAAGCATATGTGAAGGAAGCGCCACGTACCTGTGTGCTTGACATATCATGCGAGAAGGGGTCCGCGCCCTTGATGTCTTGGGCTGATGACGGTCGGTGCAACAGCGGAGGCGGGTGCTGCATGGGGTGCTGGTAGGGAGGCATCATGTGTGGATAGCCGGGCGGGGGCGGGGGCCCCTGCATCCCCATGTGGTGCATCGGCGGAGGGCCATATCCGGGCGGAGGGGGAGGATACGGCATGTGCATACCAGGAGGGTACCCAGGGGGCATCATGGGCTGTCCGGGAGGGGGATATGGCGGATACCGGGGCGGCGAGGCCGAGCCAGGCGGGGGACCTCCATCTGCGCGGAGTGGGAAGGGCCTGCTTGGGCCAGGCTGCGGCGAGTTGGTGAACTGGAAAGTCGCAGAAAGGGTGGCATCGTTGTAGTCAATTTCGACGCCCTCGCGCGCACAGATGTCTTCGAGCTGCTCGAGGGTGAAACCCGGCATACGGCGCTTGAGAAGAGCATCACAGAGGAGGAGCTGGCGCTCGATGCGCTCGGTGTGGCCGCGGGGAGTGAGCGTCTGGCGATGGCGGTCCTCCTGGTGGCAAGGGGTGCCCGCCGTCGCGCACGCCGTGCATCGGGGGTGCTTGGAGTCGCACTGTGCGGTGAGGAGGCAAGTGAGCAAGTCAGGGCAGAGACAAGCGAGGGGGCTCGACGGGGATTTGCCGTCGGTGTCGCCCGACGGGACTTGCCTTAATTTTCTTGCTCCTGCAGCGTGCGCAGGCTTCGTGCGAACGCCTCAGTCGTCGCGGCTCGGCCGTGTGGGGCACGTCCTCCCCGTTCTCCCCCTTCCTGCGCTTCCGTGCGGACGGCGGCGGCGGTGCCATCTGCTGCTCTGGCGGCGGGGGCGGATGATTCGGGTCGATCTGGAGCGCCGACTGCAGCGACGAGTGCTGCATGGCCATGTCGGGGTGCGGCGGCATCATGTGTGCCATCGCGGGCGTCGAGAGCGTCGGGGGCGACGAGGGGGTCTCCTGGACAGCAGAGGACGTCGAGGATGGCGTTGAATGCGATGTTGCAGTTGGCGTTGAACTCACTCAGCGCCCTCACCTGGCCCCCGGACACCCCATCAGCTCGACGTCTCTCCTGTGTTCTCCCGCTTGCCCATCCTCTTGCTGCTTTTCCCGCTGCTGTGCCTCTCTCATCTGACTCTCCTACTCTCGACTGCTTTACTCGTCAATACCAAGACTTTTCGTGGCACTCTTCAAAGCACTACGGGAACTCTATAGCCTACTTGCGCGCGGGCGCTCGCACGTCCTCCCGAACTTCCGAAGTTTTAGACTCTGTCCGGTGATGAACCCGCCCCGTGTCTCAATTCAGACCCTCAGCTGTTCGCATTCGCCGCTGCCTGTTCCTGCCACTCTTGAGAATCTCGCTGCGCACTAGCGTCTCCCCCGGGGTCCTCTACTCTGCTGGCGCTCATCCAGGATACTTGGGGCGGCAATTTTTATATCGCAAGCCTTATCGAGCTCGATACGCCCCCATGCCCCGGTCAGCTGCGGGGCTGCCGTTGGCTAATATGGCACGACGAACGGCGCTCTGATACCACAGGCGCGGCCATCGAAGGCGGTGCGAATATTCGGTCCCTGCACCCGTAGATACCGCAGTGCAGCGCCAACCACGGCACGCACAAAATGCCGGTAGTCTGGTGGAACGAAGGCCTCCCATCCGGCATCTTAGTTGTTGCGTGGACACCTCCCGTCCGTCTGGCGACTTTCTTGACATGAGCGTGGACAGATGACGGGCTAACGCCGCGAATTTGCTCGATGGTAGCCGGCTGCAGGCTCTTATCTGCACAACCAACGACATGTATCTGGATCTCAGCGCGCACTCCCCCCACCCAGAAATGGCCTATACTAGATGCATCCCTTGCGCCTGTCAAACTGCGCAGGCTTTCTATCGGAGACCGCGGTGTTCAACGGGCAGCGCGGTCCTTGTTCCTAACTACCAATTGGTGCCGCCATCTACTTGTCGTCATAATGTCATCATTTTCATGTTGTTTGTGTCAAGGCCATCTATCGGTCATCTGAGAGCAATGCGCCTCGTAGGGATCATACGCGACAAGGACTCGCTCGAAATGACAGTAAGCGCCCGATGGCAATGCGCGGAGTTATTACAGTGTGGACATGGAACTCCGCAAAGAGTGGAAAAGGCTCCTTTGTATCGCGCTACATGCAGCTGTACTGTACCCTTTGTCGAGCGAAGCGAATGTCATGTTGACGCCGGTATAAAGAGCGCATGTCATCGACATGCTTTCACCCAACTGTCTCTGAACCTTTCTTCTCCTTACACTCGCTACTTTACGGTTTCCCTCACGTCTTGTGTCGTAGATCGACGCAAATCACGATTTCACGCCCATAGACTGGCTCAGCGTCCCCGTTAGAACAACATTCCTTTGTTTTCTGTCCTCCCTCTGCATCACAGCCGCATCTCCAGCATGTCCGAATGTGACGATGGCCCCCTCGCTCGGAGAGTCGCAATCCGGTCGATATTAGATGCATACAGCGTATATGGCGATAGACCGGATCCGCAAGTACTGTACTTTTTTCTGAATACAATGTACCAGATGGACGTCGTCAGCGGGATCTTTGTCGGTTCCGCAGATTTCTCGAATCTCCCTGCTGAAGAGCAACTGGTGGAGGAAGGAGCTTCAGAAGTGGGGCCTGTAGACATGGTCAGTCACTTGCATCTGCTGTCTTGGGGAAATCTACAACGTGTGTTTTCATTTCAGGATGTCGAAGACGACTTCCAGACGACCATGGCCGAAGATCTCGAAGATGATGTCGAGTTCCAGGACGGACAAGTCATGCCCGGTCTGCCGGTGCTAGAATTAATTGCAAGATATATGGCAGAATTCGATGTCGGCAAGCATTGCATTGTGCTATTCTGTCATTTTGCGCTCCTGATAGGTGGCGGTAGAAGTATCCGAAATGCAAGCATACGAAGTCCCCAAGGACAAGCAACCCATCGACGATTTTCTTGTCCTCGACGCATTCCTCAAGGTCTACATAATACACATTGAGCGTCGTATCAACATCTACGCTTGCTTCTGGACGCTCCAAGAGATCAAGCGGGTCGTATACTGGGTGAGTCACTGTCTCTCATGCGGTATATATGCACTGAACGTCTGTGTAGTTAAGCGTGTTCTATTGCCAACATCGGCTTCTGGCGAGTAACCCACCGCAGTCCATCATGAATCCTCAAGAGATGGGCAAGCTGCTCGAAGATTGTGTCACTTGCGTCCACCAGTTTGAACGAGAAATTTTACCGGCTCTTGCCCAGGATTTCGACCATGTAGTGACAGATGAAGAGGAAGATATTAATATCGACTAGCACGCCATCTTAACCGGCTTCTCCCGACTGGCTTTGGAGAAGACGCGCACATTCTTTCATCTAATGGCTTAGATTATGACAGTTATGTAGACACATTATGGCCGAGATTATTCTACGTTATCTTGAGATGAACGGCGCACTTGAGTGCCGTAATCTTACGGAGAATATTTGTATGCTGGGATCGGAGAAGCTTAGCTTCAACTTTGTCTCTGGCTGAACGATGTCGTCACGTACATACCGTAGGGCCTCAGCCACTGCGAACAAATATTTGTTATCCACGTGATACTGCGTATCCCGCTAACGCCGGGGGGCGCCATCGTGTACGCCCGGCAGATGTCTCCGTGAACATACCCCTGGTATGCCCAGTCAATGCACGCGTTTCTTTTCTGATTACACGCTTGAACGAATCCGCCTTTCTGTACCTGACCTTCCTAAGGTCTCCTCGAAACAATGGCGACCTTCGACCTGAATATGATTACCGAGAATGCCTCTAGGTTGGGGATGCGCCTGCAGGAGACCATCTCGGAGCATACCAGGGACTTGGCCATCTCCCGAGGGTCCGGGTTGACGTACCTCGACAGCTCGGAGGAGAAGGTCAAGAATGTCAGGAAGCAGCTGGACTCAAACAGCGACCGCGAGAAGCTCGAGGCAATGAAGAGGCTCATCGCAGTACGCCCCGACGCACCTGCATCCTATTCACCTACTCATACAGGAGATATCAGCTCATATCCAAAGGACGGAATGTATCGGAGTACTTCGCGCAGGTGGTCAAGAACGTCGCCTCGCACAACCTCGAGATCCGCAAGCTCGTGTACATCTATCTCCTCCGCTACGCCGAGCAGGAGCCCGACCTCGCCCTCCTCTCCATCAACACCTTCCAGAAGGACCTATCCGACCCGAACCCCCTCATCCGCGCGATGGCCCTTCGCGTGCTGTCCGGCATTCGCGTGCCTATGATCGGGAACATCGTCGTGCTTGGTATCAAGAAGTGCGCCGCAGACATCAGCCCGTACGTTCGCAAGGCGGCCGCGCTCGCAATACCCAAATGCTACAGGTCTGTCTTCCCCTCCTCTCTGAGCATGCGCACAGTTGAAGCCGGCTGACGATGGTGACTTCGCGCAGCTTAGATTCTATGCACCAACCTGAACTCATTACTGTCATCACGACGCTGCTCCGCGACCGTTCGCCCCTCTCCATCGGAAGTGTCTCGGTGGCATTTGAGGCAGTCTGCCCCACGCGTCTAGATCTGTTGCACCCACATTACAGGCGCCTATGCAGGACACTGATCGACGTGGACGAATGGGGACAGGTGGACCTGCTCAATTTGCTAATACGCTACGCACGGACAATGCTTCCACGACCTGTAGAGACTGTGCACGAGAGCGGTAAAACTATCGTTGAGGTTGACGCGGATCTGAAGCTGTTGCTCACATCCGCCGAACCGTTGTTCCAATCACAGAATCCTGCGGTGAGTGATTGAGCAACATCTTGTAAATCAATCCACCAATGCCCGCTGTCTAGGTCGTCCTTGCGGTCGCACGGACATTTTGGTACCTTTCGCCCTCAACGGAGACATCCAAGATCGTGCCTCCTCTCCTCCGCCTGCTCAACGCGTCGGCGGCGGTGCAGCGCGTCGTCCTAGCATATCTAGTACTGGTAGCTGAGCCGCTATCTGTGAGTATTCTTTACATAACTCTAGGCGAGTAACTGAGCGCACAAATCGAGCCTAGCAAGCACTGGCACCCTTCTACAGCCGCTTCCTTGTGCGCGCCGGTGACATCCGGCAAGCGAAGAAGGACAAGGTCCGCCTTCTGCGTGCGGTAATCTCCGTCGACACCTATCAAGCACTCTTGCGTGAATTCGTCGTAAGTCACGTCCCTTGGGCATAGAGGATCCTGATTGATGGCGGCGATGTCCTGCCATGTCGTGATAGACGTACGCCGAAGACACGGACGATGAGCTTGTGGCAGATGCAATTCAAGCAATAGGCTACTGTGCACGGATTGTGCCGGACTCGACACAGCAATGCCTTGCGTCGTTGATGTCGTTCATCCAAAGCAAACATGGTCAGCTGCACCTACACCTCTTGTTTAAGATATCAGGAACGACATGTCCATCACACAGATGTTGTCGTTGCGAATGCAGTGATCGTGTTGAAATCACTCGTGCAGCTCCGCTTACAGCAGCAGACCGCGCTTTCCGTGGCAGGCAGCTCTGCGTCCACGTCGCCTCTCGCCATCATATCCCACCTTGCATACCACATCGACGAGATCCGACACCCAAAAGCCAGAGCGTGCGTGCTGTGGTTGGTTGGACAGTACGCATCGACTCCTAGCGCGCAGGAGAACGGAGTAAATGAGCGAGGTCCGGAGGGAGTTGCCGAGTGGGCGCCGGATGTTCTCCGCAAATCCGCCAAATCCTTTATGAGCGAGGTCCGTCTGGATTTGCTTCGCTCGTCAGCGCAGTGTGCTGACACAACGATTTCCCCAGACACCGTTAGTGAAACTCCAGATCATCACTCTCGCAGCAAAACTACTCGTGCTCTGTCCGACGCATGGCACGCTCGGTCTGCTCGCGCGTTACGTATTTTCTCTTGCACGGTACGATCAGGATCTGGATGTCCGCGACCGGGCACGCTTTCTCAGCTCGATGCTTGCCGGCATCGCGCCGAACTTGCGCGCGGGCGACGAAGACGAGCCGCTCGAAGACGCGGGGGGTGTCGTGCTGCGGCGTGAGCAAGTCCGCCTAGTTCTATTTGAAGGCAAATTCGGCATATCCGATGAGCCCAGAACAGGTCAGTCCACTTGAGTAGTTTTGTAAATCGATGTTTTAACCCATGCCCTTTGTATCGGTAGAAGACCGCACGGCGTTCGGCTCTCTTAAGGCGATCACGGGAAAGACCTTCGGCGACAGCTACCTACCTGACTGGCTCGAAGAGGGAATCGAGCCATCCCTGCGCGACAGTGAGGATGACGTACCGCAAGTATCAGTCCACGCACAAGCCTCGCAACCGCGCGCGATGGGAGCACCCAAGGCAACTCCAATTGTCCTGACACCGACTGGACCATCCCCGTCAAGCTCATACGTACGGCCGGAGGGCTATAAGAGCTCGTGGACAGATCTGGATACGTTTTACGACGATGCTAACGATGGGGAGGTAGAAGACGCAGAATCCGAGAGCGAGGAGAGCGAAAATGACGTGGAGTCTGGCGAAGAAGAGGAAGAGGAAGGCGGTGAGGAAGATGAGGATGAATCGGAGGATGAGAGTGGAACAGAGGAGCTGGACAATGGGACAGATAGCGGGAATGAAGTACACACTACACAACATGCTACGTAGTCTACATACAACATTGACACAGTCCGTTGTGCATCTGTCAGAGTCCGTGAAGGTTACAACATTGCTCCTTCGGGAAATTTGTAGTACAGAGGCTGTTCAAGATGTTTCACTGATTGCTTTCCTCCAGGTTGGTAGCGAGCAACGTACCGTATTGAACACATGATACTGGTGTCCTCTTCTGCCTCCTTGCTCTGGCATGTATTCCTGAGGGAACCACTAGACATTTCTGGATCACTACTAAGGAATATACGGAACCTGATGAACCTACGTGATCTTCAGGCAGCTCTTCCTTCCAAGCTCGTAGATACCTTGCAGGTTCGGTTTCATTCGTGACGCCGACGCCGTGCCTTGGAATCACGAATTGGCCGATCTGCAGTTCGGTATCGGTGATAGTGCTTCGCGAGACTCGTGCGTATGCCGTTCTGTAGAGCCCACGATACATGATATATTGACACCTAACTTGCGCCTCAACGCGGGACCATTCAGCTGAGGGCGCCAGACGTACCACCGGTCCCAATCCTGATGGTCGATGTCATGGACGCGACCATCATTGATCATGATTTCGTAGGGTGCGGCTAAGAAGAAGCTTGTGAGTAGCGTCTTCCGGCATCTTAGTCCACACCAGAGACTTACGCCGTGAAGCAAGAGGCTTTGTGACTACGTAGCCAAGGAAAATCACCGGGTTAGGGTATGTCTTCGACATGATACGGGCGAGCTCCGTAGCTTGTAACTCGCGGTCCAGAGGGGTCTCCTCTGTCACGAACGTTGTCAGGCCCCGAAACAAGTGAAATTATTGGAATTGTACCTTGTCCGTTGTGCGAGACAATCACTGTGACCTCTGTTCCATACATGTCGAGGACGGCCTCGATTGCAGGCGCAAGTTCGCCGTGCGGAGAAGGTAGCAGGTGATGGGTAGAATTGATGATGGGGAACTGACCAATAGCTGAGCCTTCGGTTCTCCTGATACTGTATTTCAAAGCCTACCTTAGAGAGAAGCACAGCTCCCCAGGTATGCTGGTTTGGACCTGGGCCGATATCCACGAACTGTAGGCAGTAAGTCTGTTCGCTCCACATGGAACAGCGGGAGCGACGTACATAGCCGAGCTCTTCTGCCATGACTCGAGTCCTGGAGATTGTCAAGCTGTAGATTCTACACTGTAGTCTAGACATACTCACAAGTCTCGATTTCCGAATACGACTCGCTATTCAGGGATACACAAATTAGGAGTTTAATCAGGAGTCCTGAACGAAAGAATTGAAGATAATACATACGTGCAGGTCAGTCTCAAGAAGTCCTACAATATCCAATTCCATATCTCTGTGCGACGATGCGGTTGTAAATCGAAGGTTTGCACACGTATGCGAGATCATTTGCTTACTTGATCAGGTCCCTCATCCGCCGCTGACTATCTCGACCCTCATTGTCGATGCCAAAATGCACTGTCCAGATGCCAGCTCGCACGATACGAGCACCAGGCCGGTAAGGCTTCGGAACGTTCGCTGGCCACCTGTACATCGTGACTACAAACGACAGCACTGACAGAACCGCGAGCGTCCTGCGCGCGTATGCCTTTGCACGGCTAGAGAGGTTGACCATAGGAACAGACGGATTTATGGCAGGCCAGCGGAAGGCCAGGCCAATCAGAGCCATCTGTGTAGACAGAACCCTAATCCTTCGCGTTAGCGCAGAGAGAGAATCCCGATGCAATTGCTATTACTTACAAGTCCGTCCGCTCTCTGAACGGCTCGCCGCCGGGGACGAACGCATACGCGACCGTGAACGTGCTCGCCACGTCGAACACAACGACGACAAGCCACGCAACGCCGTACGTCCGTGCAACCTTCCCCGTCGCCGCCGCGCGCTGCATGATCACCGGTATCACCGACATGAGGAACGCCGCGAGGCCCATCGCGCCGGCGTACCCCAGCCAGTCCTTGTAGCTGTACATCACATACGCGCACGCGCACCCAAACGCATACCAGAGCGGGTGCGAGAGCAGAGCGGAGCCTGACGGGCCTGAAAGGATCACGGCGAGGAGGATACCAGCTGCTTGGGCGAGGTGCGTGAGCGAGCCGTGGCGGTTCGGCTCGGGCCCCGTGATGGGGTAGCCTGTCCACGACCATGCGATTGTTGTGCTAGATTCCGCGAGCAGCTCGTGCAGTGTGAAGAGTAGAGAGCCAAGGGCCAGGGCATTGCAGATCCACGCGCCGCTCTTTACACCTTCTCGACTTTCGCTGGCGGCTTTCTCGGGATGTGGTAAAACGGCTTGTGCGGGTGACTCCCGGGTGTAGAAGTTGTAGATCGCGAGTAACGCCAAGGCAATGCCGGTCTTGTTGTACCCTCCAGAACGCTCGTCAATGAAAGGCCAAACTACAGCATTGTCAGTCAGGACGAGGAAGTGTTTGAATCCGTGAAAACCCGACCTGGGTTGTTAGAGTGGTTGGCATGCTTCGAGAGCGAAGACATGAGCAAGCCCAATCCCACGACTTTGATCACTCGTCAGCATCGGCAGGAAAATGTTAAATAGCCGAGAGTAGCTCACGAATGCCCTGATATCCCACGTCTGACCCTGATAATCCTGTCCAGTCAACCGCGGCACCGAGACAGGCGACAGCATTTGCGAAGAAGACAAAAAGGAGCCTGTCTTCTGGCCTTTCCAGGACATACGCTGCCAATCCCGACAACGAAAGCAAATGCAGGACTGTTCGGCCAGAGCGAGAACGACAACAATCTCTGAACCACGATGACCCGAGGAAGACTGGTGACAGGCATGAGAGGAGTGCTGCCTCGCTTCCTGTGAATCCCAGCCGCCACACGGAGAAGTAGAACAACGTGGGAGCGAGAGATGTGAGAACCGACCAGAAAATATATGCTGCAGCGTGTGAGATATATGTAATAGATGAAGGAGGTGCTGTACATACATAGGTATAGATCGCTCAGGAAGTTCTGCGCCGAAGTGATGTGTGACGTCGTGGACGACTTCGGCAGCGACACTTCAACAAGTTCGACGATAGGGGCGCTTACGGCATTTTTCTCAGAGCGTGTATACGAAGATGTGTCATCTGGGGCAGTCCGCCGTGTCACATCTGAACTGTTTACAAAATACATCAATGGTAATTCAGGCAAGACGATTAGCTCTTTTGTACATATCGCCTTTCTCTGCCCCTCCAGCCAATGAGCTGCCAATGGCAACCTGAGCGGAGTTAGTCAGGGACTCGTGCATGCACATATGACCATCGGCAAAGCTCACTTTGAGCTCTGCGGCCTTTAGCTCCAGCTCCGCAGAGGAATCATGAATGATATCGAAGAAGATGAGACCCCATTCGAAAAAACTGTATTTGGTATATGCTGGAGGCCAGAGTCATGTCTAGACTGACACGGTTTCACTTCGAGCTTACCTCCGGGTATTCTGTGGACTTTATGCTGAATGAAAAAGTATATCATAGGCACAAGCAAAAGCCAAAAGCTATTCGAAGATCAGTCACATCGTGCTTGTCGGTCAGGGGCGGGGGAGACATACGTTACTGCGGCATTCCGTCTGCAATACATAAGCCCTCAGTCATGTACTGCGTGAATAGCATGGAGAGCTTGCCTTCGTCGTCTAGCGGCACTATACTGTACAGGTGTACACGCTATGGAACCGAACATCCATGGAATGTTTAACACAATGTAGCTGATCATGAGCACGTCGTGCGCATCATGATCGTCGGTGGACGTAATGTACACCCAGCCGCCGCAGGCGAGCGTTCGTAGGACACCATTGATTGCTACAAAGCCCGGGAGACGGGAAGTCTCTGTACGATGGAGGTAGTACTGCAAGGATACCAGTGCGAGTCGAGGGCCTTCAAGCACACCGGAGTCAATGTAGTTGTACACACAGCCCATGTACATTCCGACTCACCCGAGTTTAGTGCAATCAGTATCTGAAATATGTTCCGCTCCGGGTACCAGTCTCCAATCCTACACACCGCGTCATCGAATGTAGTTTCTTGAGGGGCTCACATTCACTCACGTCGCAGACACAGACGGAAACCACTCCTCCGGATATCCCGCGACGCCGTTCTTCACAATCTTGGTGTAGTGCAGCCAGCACCCGACCGCAAGGGCACTCAAAAACGCCGTAAACGAAAGGATGGTGTGCGCTCGCGCGATATGCGCAGCTTCAATGACGAGTTGTCGCGGTCTCGGTGCTGCCGCCGCCGACGCCATGCCGCTAGAGTGTCACCGACGGTGGTGGGTTATGTATACAGAGTTGTACAGGTATGTTCGAAGCTAGTTACTGCGCTGGCATAAGCACCGCCGTTGTCGCCGTGGGGAGCGAGTTGAGGGACCGAGCTAGACCAAGTGTCATCAAGGACCACGCGCCCAACGCGACGACCGCGCTGAGCGCTTCGCTGCCAAGCCGAGGCGCCACACACGTGCCTGACAAGGATCACAGCGCCAAAACGAAATCCGCAAAATCGACGATAGGATTTTGCAGTTGGATGCGGCCTTTTGTATATGTACGTCATCGAGAACTTGGAGATTGCAGTGCGGGGAATCCGATCGATGTGCTCGCTTACACCAGGTAGCCGATCGACTACGGATGCAAACCGCGTCGGTAGTGAAGGTGATAAAACAATTCTTACCGACTCAGGCACAGAACACTATCGCCTTCATGTGCACTCTTTGTGAAGACGTTGAGCATACTCTAGTATAAGATTGCAGTGTAATGCAAATATACTCATAACAACAGCGACTAGGAGTCTGAGGCTACTCATAACTAGATCGAATACACGCTTACGAGTCGATATCATCCTCGGGCTCCGCCTTAATCACTGGCTTCACGCCCTCCTCATCTTCGTCTGCCATAACGAGTAGGCCATCGAACTGCGACGGCAGGGCCGCCTGCCCAAGGTCTGCTTCCAATTGCTCCAACAGTCGCAAATCATCTGGACCAGGCTCCGCGAAGCTGATCTCCACACCCGAGTCGAACGGAGGTAGCTGAGCGAGCAAATCCGGCGTGATGGCCGCTGCGACCGCCCCGTACAAATACGACGCCCTCGACCGTAGGCCCTCGAGCAATATCGACATCATATCCACGTTGATTGCGTAACGCGGTGGACACTGCATAAGGAGATGCCGCTGGTGCGCTACTCTCATCATCTGGATTGACGGTGTGTATATATGAGCGGGCGGAAGGTTGAGACAGGTGAAGAATGGCTCACAATATAGATAGTATTTCGGATCTTGTCAGGCTCGATGAAGCGCACCGCGATGGCAAAGGCGCGCGACACATGCGGCACAAGCGTCTCGGCCACAGTGAGGAGGCGCTGGTGCTCCTGCAGCTCATCCTCGGGTACAAGGTGCGTCTCCGTGCCCATGAGATCTGACAATCACGCCGTCAGTAATGCAGAAACTCGGAAAGCACCAGAGGAACGCACTGAGCCTCGATTCGTACACCAGCAGCCTGCATAGCCCACGGAGCTCTTCATCGAGGTCCTGCAACCTGGAGAGCACGGTCGCGGTTGCGTCGGCATCCGGAACCGGCGCGGCAGGTGTTGGCACTGGTGCTGTCGGGAAATGGGCCTGCTGTCCATGCGCGAAGGGGGCAACTGCACCCGCTGCCGGTACCGGCGCACCTCCAGGCAGAGGGATATGCGCCTGACCTGTGGGTGCAGGTCTCACTACCGCCATCGAATGCTGTGGCATTGTCGGGCCGCATGACACGCCCTGCAGACCGAACTGCACCGGCATTTGCTGCTGTTGATGCTGCATCTGCATTTGCCGCATTTGCATCTGTTGCATCTGCATCTGCATCTGCTGTTGCTGCTGCATGCGCCTCATCTGGATATAACCATTGACATATGATTTCTCGAAGCGGTGCAGGAACCGCGCGTACACGTCGCGCAGCTGCTCGATGACGGCGGGGCCTGCACGTGCGGGGAGGGTCTGCGTCGCGGGGAAGCGAACAAAGCCGAGCACACCACCTATGATCGCCCAGATAGCATCGTTGTCCTTGATCTGCGGAAGTGTCGATCAGATAGGTGATCGAAAGGTCGCAGGGGGCAGACGGTGAAGCATAATACGAGATTCGTGCAGACGTACCTCATCATACGGCCCGACACTGAATACCTCGGCATGTAACGCGTGCAACGTGAAGGAATGCCCATGGTGCCGCAGCAGGGCCGGCTCAGGAGGCGCGATGCCGCTCTGCTCGCAGAAGTGCGCGTATACAAGCTCGAACGGCTTCGGATCGAGTGGCGGGATGCGCAGGGACTGTCGTGCTTGGGGCTGCGGCGGGACGCGCTGCATGCTGTGCGATTGGGCAGCCGTTGGGGCGTGCTGTGGTGCGGCGACAGCGAGCTGTGCCGAGTTTGCTACGTGCTGATGCGGAGGTGGGGGCATCCTAGCGAAGGCATGCACGTACGATGTCGGTGCCATTTGCTGCATTGGGCCAGTGACCTGATACGAGGGGAGCACGCACCCCGGCCCTTGTGCATAGGGTGGGATTACATGAGGTGGAAGCGGCGGCCCCATCACAGCATTGCCTGGTCGCTGTTGTATAACAGCAATAGGTGGGCCATGTTGCATCTGTATAGGCGCACCATATTGCGGCTGAGGAGCAGGGGGCACGCCAGGACCGAATGCGGGTCCCAGACCCACCTGGCCCGGATGCCCAGCGGCGGCCGGCGGGGCGCTCGTCCCGGTGCGAATGATTGGCGTCGTGGGGCGCTGCGCGACTGTACGAGGAATGCCGAGCCCGGAGAGACCGAGCATGCTCGGCGGGGACGAGCCTTGCGGAGCGAGCACGTATCCGGAGTGTGGCGCGTTGTCGTCGTCAGCGGGCGGCCGTTCGGTCATGTTCTACGCTGGGTAAAGTAGGGAGTGGATGGATGAAAGCAATCAGGGCGGGAGATGAGTAAGAGAATCTTCGGAACAAAGGGCGGGACAGTGGGGAAGGGAGAGCACTTGTCGGATGATTTTCAGCGACTGGGCGATGCGGAGGAATGAAGGAAGATATTTGAGGAAGGGAGCAAGCCGTCAGGACTGGGAGTTATAGAGCACTGTGGCCCGCTACACGATCATTTTGTCCCGGATTTGGACTGATCTAGGCGAGGCAGCAATCTGATGACGAGTTGCGCAAGCTGCGCGTACACATGCCCACAACAAGCAGGCTTCCGGATCAACCGTAAGTGCGGACACAGGGCAATTTGCCGAGCTATGAAACTGCGTCAGAATGTCCATAAGCAGACAGACAACGCCATATGGCGGCGAGAACACAACGTCAAGTAAGCTTGGAGCGACCAGGAACCATACACTCAGAGGCATCGACGACATGCGAGGGTACCACGAGATTATGAGCTATCAGTCACCCGATAGTAGCACCGCACAAAGAAGGTCCGTTGTTCTCAATCGATTACGGTGCGGGCAATTTTTGAGCTAATCGAGACCCGGCGCATGCCAGTGCATGTCGGATGCCGCCATCCGCAGACAAAGGGAATCGATTCATCTTGCCCGTTGAATTGAGTTACCAGCATATCCGAGTGTCGTTCCTGATGAGCTGGTTAGAGACCATATCGTTACAGATGCCTTGGGCTGTACAAGAAAGCTGAAGGAGAGGAACTGTTTGCAAAGAGTCTTTCGCACCGTCAGTGTCGGCGGAAGGCGACGGTAAGCGAGCCAATCAGCGTTGATATTGGGCGTCTCACCGGAGGTCCAGGATGTTCTGCAGCTTCTGCTTTCTGCTCTCGACCTCGCGCAGCTCGTATCTAATCCATATCATTTTCTGTCTATGCAATATGATAATGCTACCCTGGATCCTATCTTTCCTGCGTTCAGATTGGTATGAATTACTCTCATGCCGAGAAATGCATCGGCTTGGTGCTCCTCATTGCATTTCCAGAATGACACGTTCTGAAGAGTTCGCCAGCTGCGAATGACTAGGGATCTTCAGCAATAAGGAAATATTTTAGGCGGGAGCTATTCAAAACATATGCTCCTCTCGCTGAGTCGCTGTGAGTCCAGCTTCTGATTATTCAGTCTGACAGCGCAGGTCCTTTGTCTCCATAGAGCGGATCCTTCTGAAACCACCCCAGCTGCCTGATCCTCTCCTCCACACCCTCCTCCTCCTTCCCTCCTTTCCCATAGCACATGTCCCATTCTTGCGCCCCGACTGGATATGACCCGACCATCTGGAATCCGCCCTCTTGATCTTCTACGAGCTTGTGCGCGACGCCCGCCGGAATGAGGATAGCGTCGCCCTTGCGGATCTCCGTTTCGACTGCGTTCGGGTTCTCGTCTCCTCCAAAGAGCATCCGCCCGCGCCCATGGACAATAACAAGGAGTTCGTGTGTCGTGGAATGGAAGTGCGACGTCGGGTACATGGTGTACCGCCAGTTTGGGCGCACGACGCCGACGCGCGTGAGGTGCGCTTCGATCCTGTCTGCTGTGAGTGAGGAGTCCACAAAAGCGTTGTGGTATATGATCAAAGGACGGTTGTGGATGGAGGTGTTGGGTATGCGCCCGTGCGCGGGGATCAGATGCAGCGAGACGCGGAGGGAAGATATAGGTGTGAGCGGCATGTTGGACCCAGTGCTTACTCAAGTCGTTTGTACCACAGCAGATGGTGGTAAATGATGCGGTGAGTTCGCAACTTAGTCTGTTGTCAGTTCGGTACATGGCTCACTCGACCGATTATGACATCATAGGTAGCATAGTACCCAAGTGGTCGGCCTATGCAAGTACTCTGGCAATTCATCGACGTAACTCCGTGCGGACTTTGAGTTTCACGAGCTCTCTTGCGTAGAATATCCAATCTGCCCAGCCGTTCGCTGGTTGTGGCCTCGGAGAGTGAGCGTCCGCCGGCGTTTGAATCACCGAACGGCTGTGGACGAGCCTACGTGATTCCTTGACTGCTAGTAGATACGGTCTGTGTGGGGCCGAGACTAAGAAACGTCAGCGGATCAGGTTCCTCTCACCGGAGTAGACCTGTTTCGAAACGACTTGGCCCTTGGGCGACGACTTTGGCCCTCGGCTAATGCGCGCTATGAGCCCTGATTAATGATTGGTCAGATCACAGTTTAACGACCATGATCAAACCGTGCCCAAACTTCTCGAAATATCCATAATGACTCAAATCACTGGACTGTGAGAACAGCAGTTAGCTGAAGGCCTCCCCGCCGCGCGGTGCGCTCTGTAGCAGACAATCACCAGTGCTCGATGACTACAAACATCTTGATATACAGTCTGCCGAGATCGTATGTTCTCTCATCGCATGCGTCCGCGCGGTGACCCGTTGGACTCTTCAGTCTCGCATTGCGAACAAATGCTATCCACCGAATCTCTGACCAATGCGTTACATCGGCATCTCAATCGGGAGCAGTACATCATGCGCGCGCTTTAGAGCCTATTCTCGTACACATTTGCCACCGCAGAACACATCGTTGACTGTGCCATATCACTCCTGTATTCCAATCTTTGTGGTCCATCATGAGCAGAACGCATCTGTATCAGCACGGTCTCAGCCGGCCAGGATATTCTGTACGCGATGTTCTCACGGCTCAAGCTCAGGCAGCTGCTGACTTTGGTCTTATCCGCTTGCTTCTGCTTCCGCAAGCTGCTCGGAAGCTGTTCCGAACTCTAATTGAACCTAAATCATGCTATGCCTACATAGTCGGTGCGCAGATCAGCCATATGCGTTGTGTATACCGGCATCCTGATCATGGATGCTTGACCCCATGCCACATCCTTCTGTTGTTCTGCTGATTTCTGTTCGTCGAGTCGCTTCTATGCCGATAACGTAGGTCTTATTCTCAAGTCTATCATGCCCTATAAGCTCGCCATGTAAGTAGTGGTACGCTGCGTGTCTCTCCAAGGTGCTGAGAAATCGACCTCCTTCGACACTCAATCTCGATCTACAATATCATGGCAGCAACGACTGGGTCCTCGCCAGCTGTTCAGGCCGCAGTGGCACCTATATCCTTTCAGTTAGACGGTACCCTGGGCGCCCTCCAAATCTGTACGTCTTGGTCAATGTCCAGTCATGCCGTGCTCAGTTGTGTATTTCTATTTAGGCACCATGGTCACGTCAGCGTTAGTACCAGCAACGTCATCCTCATATGTCACTTCAATCTTCCTGCAGTGTCTATGGGATTTCGATCAGCCAGACGTATGTCTATTTCCATAGCAACAACAAGGACTCCGCCTTATTCAGAGCATTGGTACGTATTCACGGTGTTTTTGTGCACCCTAATTCTTTACTATGTCTCAGATAGCGGTTTTATGGTACGTCATCCAGTACTTACCGCCGAACTATGTGGCTGAGACTTGGCTAAACCAGGATGATGGATACCTTTCATCAAATCCTGATCTGCAGTACGATCTACATGTACACGGTAACCGACTTTGGCAATATTTTTGCTCTTGATCACCAACGATGGTAAGTGCCCTGTGTTCCATACAGCCGTGATCGCTTCCTAAATCGAGGTCTGGCATCTCAAAGGGGTGTCATCGTGAGTCCACGCTATAACGTCAGCGATTGAATTCGATTGACAATGTGCTGCAGAGTGTCATCCCACTCAGCGTAAGTGCTGGCTGATAGCAGCTCTGAGACTATTAATGATTGTAACGCATGTATAGGCTGTGATGTACAGCGGAATCCGAGGGTAAGACTCTATCTCGCGCAGAGCTGCACGGTGCTGGCTTAGTCAACTGATGCACACCGACATTGCCATTGTAGTGTATTTTGTTACCGGATATGGCTTCGTGAGTCCTCATCATGCATATGCATGACGTTCCGAGTCCCTAATTTACACTGCATCCCAGTCAGTAACAAGAACCGAATACTGGTTGCTCCGATCGTGAGCTCTACATCCGCTATTCGCGCCAGACAGTGATTGATTTCCACTGCCGCGCAATCGAAATTAGATGTTTTGCTCATTAGGAGAACTTGGTACGACTGCATGTTGATCTCGATCTACGTGACTGATTTGACTCCTGCAAGGATTCGTAACTGGTAAGAGGACGTTCAGTCATACGGGCATGTATACCAGTTCATTTGAGCATCTCCAAGCATTTGCTGTTCAGAGGTGAGGATCAAGTTTCATTGCTTGCCACAGGTGGAGACGAACTGATGTAAACATCAGCATCACCGTGGCTCATTCTCAATTCTTAAGCCTCAGGAAATTAGCGGTGTGCCTCGTCATTCCGAGTCGGACGAATGGACGCTGACCACACTTAGTCCACATTCTACGTAGGGGTATCTTTCACCATAATTGCCGACTCATTAGTCGCGATCTCGATGGTCGTACTTCTGTGGAAGCGCCGGAGCAAAGTGCGGAGGTAATTTGCACTGCATCATGCAGCGTGGTCTGAGCCTCTGACACAAGCTGGGTACTCAGGACTGACTCTATTGTCCGCACTTTGATCATATACAGTGTCAATACGGGGCTGCTCACTACGTAAGTGTTCACTCCAAGTACCCACTCTACTGCTTCAATTTACCTACATGTGTCCAAGTGCTTGTGCCATCGCCGAATTGATTACTGTAGGCCATGAGCATACACCTCCGGATCATACTGATCTCGTTGTTACAGTGGGTGGCGGCGCCAAACGATCTCATCTATCTCGTATTCTTTGCCGCATTGCCCACCTGTGAGTAAGCTCTCATTGTATGACACGACCAGAGCTCACATAACATTTCTATATAGTGTTCTTCAACGCACTTCTTGCTATGCTTAATGCGAGGCAGGACCTGAGACACCAGATCCAAGGCGCTGATGGTATCATTACACTCCCTCTAAGTGCTATTGCGCCCTCGCACTCCAGAGGTAGCACGCAAGTCGGACATGTTCCGTTCAGCGAAGAGGTGAGCCGATCCATTGGTTCAGAGACACAACAAGCAATTCGATCATACAGCCGGAAGCTATACCGATCGAGATCAAGATACAACGGGCAGATGAACTTTCCTAGATCAAGCCCTTTGAGCATGAGTTCGGCCGCTGGAGCCTGTAATCTAGTCCTTGACTTCGGTATACTCTTGGGTAGTTAGGGTAGTTGGAAACACACGTATGACCATGCTTCGGAGTTCGAGATGTTCGCTGCAAGCGACTGATACCTTTGCAACAGTCTTGCACCTCGCCGCACAGCAGACGCTTGAGACTGAGCTTCAGAATGTCTTTGAGACGCCGTTGTACTCCATTAGCATCCTGCGAGACAGTTTCGTAGTCTGAAATGCGAAGCTACATCGCTACGTTCTGTCTTTTTCCAGCTCCATCATGAAGACATCACGACGGCCGATCTCTGGTGGCCTTATAAACATCGCCGATCTGCGCCGTGCCGTGTCTTGGGGCTGACGGTAGAGGTTCAGAGACGTTCTGATCAGCAGCAGCGCCAGTGCCCAAGCTAGCGCACACGACGGACGGCGAGGTCAGTAAGAGCCAGTGTAGCGCATCGATAAGGATTCTAGGAGCCTGAGTAACAAGTGGTATCGAGCAGTACGGATCCTCCTGTGGCAGCGCTCTAGGTGTGGCATACACGATCCCACGGGAAACTGGTTGGCCAGCTTCCTTGCTAAGACATACACGAATGACAGTCTACCCGAATTACAGATGAATGATAGTCAACACACTTATGACAAGAAAGAATACACATTTGGGCCGGAGAAATCGGAAGGAATCGATGCGTCTAACCTACGGATTCTGAATTGACGGTTCCCTGACCGACGCTGCTCGAAGCCTCGTCTGTCCCGCTTCGGATTTTCCACACTAGGTCTCTCACTGCGAGGTCCTTCTTCCGAATGGAGAGAATTGACGTGAGCTGAACAATCATCCCCCCGTAAGTTGTTGCAATGGATATGTCTGGGTTGACTGCGGCATGGGCGTCGAGATTACGGCGCAGGTCCTCAGGCAAGAGATCCTCGCAGGCTGCAGGGTCCACGATGAGGGATGGACCGGGTTGAACCACATATAACTTGTGTAAGTCTGTGCAGCGCAAGCAATGAACGAGGAAAACCGGAAAGGAGATGGGTAGACGCACTGTAGAGGTAGTCCTCGCACGCGCGGGGTACCTCTAGATCCAGTGAAGTCTTGGAGGGACGATCATTGGAGGAGAGGGTGAGGCGTCTTAGACCGACCATGGAGATGGCGGTGCCGAGTAGAGAAAGGTATTGAAGCTTCGTGAGCAATATGAGCGGGGCTGTGACATCATCGTCAATTTCGGGATTGAGCGACACGTCCAGTTGGGCAAGCGTGCGCCGGAGGGCGACGAGATGGTATATCCTGTCGAGGGAATAAGCACCAAGGCACGAATAAAGCTGCACGGTATCACCCACGACTCGTTCCCGATACCAGTGTTGCTGAGCCAAAGGTGCGAAAGCCTCGGCAGATGATGGATGTGCACGATGTCGTAGTCCCGTATGCTTGTATCACTGAGGTTCAGCTCCTTGAGGAAGAGAAAGCTGTTCGGCTTGCCGAACACTAGTAACGAGGATCAGGGGTCATAGAAGCATGCAGCTGAGCGTCTATGTACCATGCAGCAGGCCACGGGCATCCAAGTTCAGCCCTTCATGGTCCGCAATCGACGCCCTCATGTCCAAGTGCTCGATTTCTGTCATTCGGAATAAGTCAAGTACCCGCGTAATCAGATGTCCTAGAGCATGCGCCTGTCACTTTGCATGTAACAGAGAGTACCCTATCCACAAACCCTCGCGTCCCAGAACATTGACGATTTCTTGATGAGTGAAAGCCCGCGAAATCAGTACCCGCTCCTTCAGTCTGATCCCAGGAAGCAACCGGTCCAAGAGCGAGACGAAGCCGTCGATTCCGCGTGGCGTCTCTGTGCCGACCTTCGGCCCATACAGTTCATCTACCCATGTTTCAGCCGAAACCGCCTGCTCCGAGCCCAGGACGTGTAGTATACCTTCAAGTAAATGGAGCTTCCGTTCCAGCTTCCGTCTTGTGCCGTCACGATGTCCGTGTGCCTGCCCAGCTGTACGGAACGAAGACGAGCCAGAACAGTCCAGAGCACCAGAGCACGACTCATCAGGCAGAGGAAAGTAGTGCAGACGCTCAGCTTTAGCACTGAGTTCGAAGGAGTCCTCGTTCAAGGATAGCTCAGAGCGCTGGTATTTGACAGGGCCGAGGAGGTCACTGAAACTTTCGACACCAGAACGTCTGCCGACCGAACGAGAACGAGGCTGAACCCTTGCCGTCAAGTTGCGAGAATATGCGGGAGTCGGCGAAGTGACTCTGCGCTTCCGGCGTAGGACGGAAACAGTGGCATTTGGAGTAACAATCCTGGAGGCCGAACTAGTGAATGCAGCAGGAATGGGCTGATAGACCAGATCAGATGGATCTCCAGAGTCAAGTGAGCATTCCAGGTGATCAACGAAGGAAGGAAACTGGTGCGCATTTTGCACATGAGTACGGATTTGGGTTGGGTGATTCTGGCTTCCACCTGAGTTCGCGGAGTGTACTGTATCATGTGCCCCAGGACAGTACAGCGGATTTTCGATGTCGACCACAGGAACCATTTCTTGCGGACCCATAGTGCGGAACAAACGGTGACTGACAAGGAATGTGATAGAACGCCAAGAGGACGAAAGATGAGAAATTCTAGGCCTGTGCAAAATCTTGGATCTTCCGAGACGTGTCGTACAGCCTGTAGAATCGAATTGACCGCGCAGGAGTACACGCTTCAAACTTGGCGAGAGCTTGTGTTTCCCAAAAGCGTTCAATCAGCTTGCGGTGTGAGGATACCGGAGTACCAAGTTGATGCAAATCTCAGCTAGGACCATAGAATCACGAGAACTGTGTTATGTCCAATCGGTTGAAGAACCACTATAACAGACTGCCAGAGTGCAGGAGGAAGAGGAGGAGGGGTACTGTTGACCGAGACAACCGTCGTGGTCTGACGGTCATCGGCGCGTCGCACTATATCTTCGCTTTCCGCCCGGCAGTTGCCGCTGCTCTCACACCCCTCTGAGCTGAAGCGCTGAAGGATGTAACTTGCACTTGAACATGAGTTCAATGAAAATGGCACTTACGTTCGGGGCGTCGTGTCCTGCGAGGCTTGTATGAACATTCTCCATCTATCTCATGTAGTCCTTTTGGCTCAAGATCATCTTGATGTTTGTCAGAATTTAATGTCAGAGATTTTAGTTTTAAGGGTCAATATTTTATATTTTCTAGCACTTATAACTGCAATCCAAGCTTATATAGATATTTAAAATGCCTCAAAATATATTAAATCTATATATCGAAATATTATACCCCACGTGAAACTTCTGACATTACCCATTCACGACGACTGATGATCCCCGCCAAAGCAAGGCACAGGACACAATTGGTCCAGCGGGCCCAACTCCCACTGTCCACAATCTGTTCATCGCCTTCAATACTTCTGTACCTGGTCGTCTTGACCTAGACAGTGACCTCAGTCTCCAACCGCTGTGCATCAGGACTCAAGTTCATTGATGCCGATATCTCTGCCAGCCCGTTGAAACGGTACTGGTTAGCTTGTGTGCATGTATACTGGTCGCTATTTTTCGCCGTCGGTTTCTATACACTCGCCGCCAAACTGAGGTGCGGCAATGCCTCTGTTGATGCTCTTGCTCAGGTATACCGTCCACCGGGTGTGTTTGGCAGTGCACTGCCAGTGGTTGCAATCAATGTCATCACGGTGCTTGCTGTAAGTGGTGCTCCGTCTTCAAACGCCTCTGTCAAACAATGACCTTACTACCTGTTGATCTAAGCACGACGCGAGAGGGAGGCAGTGACAAAAGGATGCCAGTCTTTGAACGCTCACCATATGCATCTAACCTTTGTCGTTCTCCATGATGTTGCTATACTGCTTCTACTGTTTCTGTGCCTTCCTCCTCAGCTTTCTGGGCTTTGTGCAATCTCAATCATCTTCAGTCAATCAATCAGCCTGGCCCCAAGTGGTGCCCGTCGCTGTCCGTTCCCCATATCTGAATTGCTGGCTATTCACACAGACGGCAGGAACTCCCTACGCACAGTGGGCACAATTCTGGGATTATGTCAGCGGCAATAATGTATGTGGTCCTGCGTTCGTGCGTTCAGGCACTAATGAAGGGTTCTTACTAGCCAATACTAGGTTGGGTCGGCGCAGTGAGGATTGATAACACAACATACCAATGGCTGGGCGAACCCGGCTTCACCCCAGCAAATCTCACAAATATTCAGCTTACTCCAACGTGTACGATTTTTGAATGCAGGCAGGGCCCGTCAACCTCACGATAACATATCTGATGCCAATAGAGGTCTGTTATTGCGCACATGATTCTTCACCTTTTGACGGATTCTTGGTACAGCCGTCCGACTGGATTCAGCAATCACTTCCGTTCTCCTATGTGTCTTTGGAAGTGGTCTCCACAGACGGAGCACCACACAACGTGGAGGCATACGCAGACATCAACGGAGGTATGTTTGGGAGATGTGTCTACCTGATTCATCGGCTTAAGTCTGTGATGTTTCAGCATGGCTATCGGGAGACGGCTCCTCTGAGATACAATGGAGCACAGTCGTAGGCGATGACATTGTCTACCATGAGATCTCCTTGGCTTCACCGACACCATTCCAAGAGATCAACCAACAAGCAAACGATGGTGTCATGTATCATGCGATCAGCCAGGTAATCCAATACGTCGAAGACGGCACTTGTATATCCTGTTCACACTTATTGTCACAGGGACCAGGTGTGACTTGGCAGACAGGGGCGAACACTGCTTGTCGTTGGCAGTTCAATTTGACAGGTAACTTGACGAACGGCGTGGACACGGATTTTCGGCCAATCACTAAGTACGTCGCAAGTCACGCTTCGCCGGCATGACGTTCACAATTCTGCAGTAACCACCCCGTCTTTGCCTTCGCTGTCAACCTTGGGTCCATTGAATCGACTGCAGCGCCCGTAGTTTGGTCTCTTGGCTATGTCCGAAATCCAGTTATCCAATACTCAACGCCTAGTGGCAATGACCAGCTCCGGAGCCCTTTGTTCCTCACGCAATATTCCTCGGTGATAGAGGCGGTAAGTACTGCATGAACCGGTCCGATGCTAGCTGAACTAATTATTGAAGCACTAAGATGACTGCATTCGTTGTTAATTATTCCTCGGCAAGCCAAAGAGCTCAAGCCTTCGATCGGAACGTCACCGAAGCTGCAACTAACATATCTTCTGAGTATGCGGGCGTTCTATCTCTGGCTCTTCGAACAAGTTTCGGAGGGTTGGATGTCACTGTATCAAACGGTACCGACGGCCAGCTCAACGCGTCGGATGTAAAGACGTTTATGAAGGACTTAGGTAGTTCACGGTAGGCACTCCTTGCAGGCTCGGTATGATACCATGATCTGATTGTATATGTTAGGCGTGTGAATCCGGTGGAAGTCCTGTATCAAGCATTCCCAATGTATCTGTACTTGAACGCGTCGTTTGCGAAGTCGCTCCTCTCGCCTCTCCTCGAATATCAGGACTCGGCACTGTATCATAACCCATATGCAGCTATGGATCTCGGTGAGTACAACACTACACGAACTAGTGCTGTCGGAGTCTCTTACCCATAACCTCCGTCTATCAAGGCCCTAACTATCCCGTGGCTGCGGGCGATAATTACACGCATAATGCGGGGGTCGAGCGTGAGCCTTGCCACAGCGTGTCTGTGCGGTTCTGACCAGGATTGAGTGCAGAGACAGGGAACATGCTCATTATGACCTTAGCACATGCCAGGATCTCTGGCGACGGCTCACTGATTGGTGCACACGTAAGTCCTCCGACGTTATTTGGGAGAATCATGTCCGACCTTCCATCAGTATGAGCTTCTCAAGAGCTGGGCCGACTATCTCGTCAACAATACACTCATGCCTACGGCGGATCAGTGAGTCCATGTAGCCCACATATTGGCATAGAGATCGTCCTGATCACCTAATCACCGATGTAGACAGTCAGCGGATCGTGAAGAGATCGCAAATTTGACAAACCTTGCCGTCAAAGGCATCATCGCAATTGCTGCAATGGCAGAGATGAGCAGGGCAGTTGGTGATACAGAGCGTTTCGAACAGTACTCTGCAAGTGATCCCGCTTTCTGACAGGCATATCATCTGACAATCTCACAGAAACAGTCATCCGCACTTATCAAGACATGGGAATCCCTCGCTCTTTCGTCAGATCAGCAACACCTGCTCTTAGACTACGGTGACTTGGATGCTACATGGGCGCTCGTGTATAATTTGTACGCCGACCGACTACTGGGACTTGATCTCATCAATCCGTCCGTACGTCGTGACGTAAGATTTGTTTGTACCACACACTGACTTGTGCACAGATCTATGAGAAGCAGACAATGTTCTACCAGGGCTTGATTGGTAAGATATACACCATGTGTCTCATCGGTTGTCTATTGCTGAACAGCAGGTCTTCAGCTGGCAACAGTGGCGATGCATTCGGGCTTCCTCTCGATAGCAATAATACGGTAATTAACGCTGGTGAGTGCTCCGGGCCGATTACATTGTGACTCTGGGATTTACCTAAGTCACCAGCATGGCTATTGTTCACCTCTGCGACTGCGTCAAACAATACTCTCGTCAGGACGTTAGTGTCGGCGGTGTGGAACCACATATTACACCACGTAGATGGTGGTATACTCCCACTTACCTACAATGCTGCACAAGGTCAACTCGTATCAAATACTGCCAGGTAGGGGGTCCACGCACACAAATCGAGTGATGATTGCTAACGCGAAAAATTGCGTTTAGTCCAGGCAACGGTGCTATGTTTGCGCTCTTGGCCCTTGAGTATGTATCATTGACAATGCACAGCCACCGTTGATTAACGTATTGTCAGTATCCCGAATACCACCATTTTAGTCTCTTCGCAGTTCTCTGGCGCTGGCTCATCAATGGCGACAGGATCGGCGCATAGCAGTGATGGAGGTACCAGGCATTTGATTATCGGTGCCGTGATCGGGGGTTTGGTCGGCGGTGTTTGCGTTCTCGGTTTGCTGCTGACAGCGCGGTTCGTCTGGAGGCACAAAACTCGCGGGACGAAGTGTGTTGCAGTGGAACCATTCGTTTCCAGAACATCGGATCACCCCCTTCCAGCTCCACCGCAGCCAGGATCGAGAGAGACGGCTGCTATCACCTATACGATAACGACCCCACCAAGTTCAATGGAGCCTCCATCCGATCAGACGTTGGGAGTCCCTGTCCTCGACTTCACCCCTGTTGCGACACGCCACAACCGTCCTTTGAGAGCGCTGAATTTGAATTCTGACAATTCCCCCAGACACATGCTGAAGTTGCGCGAAGAGGTGGCGAACCTCCGAAGAGTGATGCAAACAATACGAGCTGGCCAGCTGATACCGCCCCCGGAATATACATCAGACGGAGGCTCGGCGGCATAGATCATCTATCCTGTGGCCATGTCGGGCAGAACAGTTGTTATGCCATCACGGGAGGTTCTACAGGTTTGAGATTTGGATATTAGACGAAATAGGACTAATCTGTCGAACAGAGACTAAACTATAGCAGACCAATCAAGTATGATGATCGACGCCGCATACGCACTTCGGTGGGAAGATAGGAGAATTCGCAGTTTCCCACGCACCACAGTTGATCAGTCCGTCAGAATTCCTAACATCCATCGCGAGCAGGTCGGCAGAGCCCTTGCTCGGCTTCAGTGAAGTGCAGTGTCAATATATTGCATCTTACTTCTCAAATAATTTGTATTAATGCACATGATTATCCTCCATATTTACGAATTTGTCGAAGGTGAGAGCAAGGAGCTCAAGGAGTGTTGCGGTTGAGACATTACTAAGCGCTCTGTTTGGTGATTTTTGTACAAGAGTGTGCATCTCGAGCTCTCAGAACTTGATATAAAGCCTGTATTTTGTAACACAAACTCCCCAAGGACTCATAGTCAAAATAGTTAAATGACAATTTGACCGTCTTCCGCTCGTCGGGAGGTGCATGAAGTTCAGATGAACGGCTCCTCTCGGTCCTCGAAGCTTAAACGCTCATTTACAGCGACTGTGAAGCTCACGTGATGTACAACCAAACAAGTAACCGTCAACACTAGTGAGATGAGGACGCAGAGGGGCTTCAATTATAACCGTCCCATAACTGTTGTTCAGGAACGAAATTCCCCACTGGCGCGGGCGACTGAGACTGGCCTTGAGCTCTGCGTTTCAGACTAAATGCGTTGAGAATGGTCTGAATGGTCTCTGCAATGATTACATATCGAAACGACACAGGTACCAGCTCAGCGCCCAGCGCTCATCGGCCATCCTCCCGGTGACGGTCACTCACCAGGCAACAATCTTGACTGGGAGAGATTGTCTGCCATATATTCTCAAGTACTGTGAGATGTTCGGTAAAAATCGCTGTACATCTGATGCAGCTGCCAGCAGCGGCTGCTGGAGGCCAGCTTGATGCCATCCGTTCAAGATGGGCCACTGACTGCGGTTCTTGCCCGGGGACACAGAACCGCCGGATCTGTCTGGACGCCACACTCGCAGCCTCGATCTGTTCACATCTTTCCGTTACCTCGTCGCTTCTTGTTGATTTAGTATCAACTCCCCTCAAAGCTTCAGTTACATGCACCGTGCGGGCAACGCAAGTGTCTCTTTCACCATGTTTACTGAATCGGTGTGTACACGTCTGCTACTCGATGCATCTGCCGACTGGTCTGGACTTCAACGTCAATATGTCAATGTGCCGCCGGACAGAAATGTGACACGAATAGTTCCACCGTGCCAAACTCAAGCGGCAATGAGAAACAGCGCGTGGCGATGCCCAAATACAACCTCTATCATTGAACCGCCTGCTGTGAGTGAGGTTGCTTCGCCTACAGGAAGTGTCGAGTACCATTCGTTTCATACTACATGATTCATCTATTGAACGCTAGGGTGCGGACGCGAAGCGTCCCGTCAGTCCGAGCGTATAGCGTCGAGGACTAAATTATCTACCTAGGGTGCGGACGCGAAGCGTCCTACAATATCGTAAGTAATCAGAATGTACGGTAGGTAGATTATGTGCTTACCCGTCAGTCCGAGCGTATAGCGTCGAGGACTGAGGGAAAGCGTGGCTATGTGGCGTTGAATATGGACGCGCGTATGATTAAGTAAGCATGGTGGAACCTATAGTACGAATATGGAAGTGCTATCCTAACGGCCTAATCTACGAGTGAACGGGTTACCATTAACTGCTCTAACATCATCAGAGTTATATCGGTCTAACATTGACGCCTTGTATCTGAAATTCCGAGACTTGTCAGCGTCTTTACGGTCCTGCCACGCGTCGCAAAGGCGTCCCAAGTTGCGCCGAATGCCGCAAAGGCCATGTAGCATATTTCCCTGATGTTTGCGTGGACCAGTGAGGGAGGACTCAATAGAGGGGCGTCCGCGCTTACACCCTGCTCACTCTCACCTCCAATCTCTTCACATTCTATCATGGTACTATGTTGCTACCGCTGTGTCAAGCCGTCTTTCTGAGTCTGCTGGGGTTCGTGCTGTTACCATCACGCTCTGCTGGTCAACCGGTATGGCCCCAGGTCGTGCCTGTCGCAGTCCGCTCCCCGTATTTCAGTTGCTGGATGCTCACGGGCACACAAAATGCAGGCGCCTCTACGCAATGGCCACAATTCTGGGGTTATGTGAATGGAGGTGATGTATGCAATAGTTTCTACTCATGTTGACTTATTGACGAACGGGTTGCACTAGGCTATCCTCGGCTGGGCAGGCTTAGTCAAAGTTGATAACATAACCTACCAATGGCTCGGCCTAGGCTTCAACCCAGCGAATCTGACGGACATCAGACTTACACCAACGCGTACGATCTTCGAGATGCAAGCGGGGCCTGTCAATCTCACCATAACATACCTGATGCCAATAGAAGTACGTCTCAAGTGATTGAGCCCATGCTTTAGTCATCTCCTTTCGTCTCATCCACTGTTATGTCATATAGCCATCCGACTGGGTTCAGCAGTCACTTCCGGATTCCTATGTATCTTTGGAAGCGGTCTCGACAGATGGATTGCCGCATGATGTAGAGGCATACGCCGACATCAGCGGAGGTCTGTTTCGAAAGAATAGATATCTCTTCAAAGAGACTGAGTCTGTGATGCTTCAGAATGGCTCTCGGGAAATCGATCCGCCGAGATACAGTGGGCCACAGTCGTGGGGAATGACATTGTCTACCATGAGGTCTCATTGGCTTCACCAGTGCCATTTCAAGAGATCAATGAACAAGCAAATGATGGTGTCATGTACCATGCAATCAGTCAGGTACATGGGTTGTGTCGAAACCGATAATTATGTCCCGTTCACGCCTATCATTACAGGGACCTAATGTGACTTGGCAAACGGGAGCGGGAGCAGTCTGCCGTGGCCAGTTCAATTCGACAGGCAACCTAACGAATGGCACGGACATGGATTTCCGGCCGCTTGACGGGTATGTCGTACTTCACAGATGACCGACATGATGTTCATCTGTTCGCAGTGATTTATAATCCCGCGCGAGGTCAACTGTTGTCGGGTGCTGCCAGGTAGGGACCTCGTGTCAATGGACTCATCATTGGTCGCTAATTTTAATTACTTGGCTACTCGAACATAGTCCAGGCAACGGCGCTATGTTTGCGCCCTTGGCACTTAAGTGAGTATCGAGTAAGACCCGACTGCAGTCAATTGACAAGCCAACAGCGTTCACAATACAACGATTTTGGTCTCCGCACAATTTCCCGGCATCGACCCGTCGACCCCGACGGGCACACACGATCGTAATTCGACATCCAAGCACGTTGCAGTGGGCCCAATAATCGGTGGTGTCCTCGGAGGTGTCTGCACCCTCGGACTGCTTGCAACTGCAATGATCGTCTGGCGGTGCAAGTCCCGCCAGCCTGAGTATCTCGTAGCAGTGCCCTTTAAACACACATACGTGGTCCTTCAGGCTTCCCTCCATCATCCTCAGCCTCTCTTCGAACTGCAGCCAGACCCCAAGGACACCATTGTCAAGAAACCAGTACCTCATCGAGATCCTGAGGAACATCCCTTAAATCGTTCATCGGTAGCCCATAACCCAGGAATCGACCCCGCTGTGTTACAGCTCACCGCGTCGTCATCGAGGTCTCGATCAAACGGTCCTCGTGGCTCCCGGACGTCAGAGGCAGGCCCTAACTTCCCTCGCTCATACGTGCGAGAGCTGCGCGATGAGGTGGAGAGCCTCCGGAGAATAATGCAAGAATTACACGTAGACAAGTTGGCGCCTCCTCCAGAGTACGAATCCGTGTCGCATCGGCCTCGGTAGCCTAGACCGCCTGTCCCAGTATCGTTGTGCTCAGGCATCGCTGATATTCTATATCCACATCTACGAAGAAAGTGGCTTCATTCGTGAACAGATACATCGTAGGTTAGACTGGGGAGTAGATGCTGCCACTCCCAAACAGCACTGAGATCACTGATACACTGAATTCTGGACAACGTCTGAACTCCGCTCCCCGCAATTAACAACATATACACATTGACTCGATGTAGTTCTGGCTTACATTCTCAATTACCGTGAGAATTTCGGGAGCATTCACTGCATTTTCGACGCAGTCTCTCCGCCTGAGACCGATCTGATGCCATCCGTCCAAGATGACTGCGGCCCTCCGAGCCAAAGAAAGGCATAAGGAGCCACTGGACCGTTCTCTGTGCCACACTCGTGGCCCGCGATCCGCCCAACCTCTCTGCTGGTTCTTGGCTTTTTGTCGACTTGGTATCGGTCACGGAAGTGTCACTTCCGCGGCCCATCACTGCTGCTGAGTTGACGCCATGTATGCGCACTACTTGGCGCAATTACCTATTGGCCCAAACTTCAAGCTTGAGGCATCTATATATGAACATGCCGCTATACGAGAACGTCTGATTACGTTGTCGCTGACATCTTGACACAACTTCCTGTGTCAGCTCCGCCGAACTAAAGCTAGGCGGCAACTGACAACGAGCAACAGCGCGCGGGGGCACCCAGATGCAATCACTATCATTGGACCGCCTGCTGCAGGGGGGTTGCTTCGCTGATAGCGCCCGTCGAACACTCTTCGTTCCCAACTGCTCTACATGATCCAGTGAGACAGGACTTGACAAAGAGCATCCGTGCTTTGACTCTGCCAGCCACTCTCGCCCGCAATCTCTGCCACACACCACCATGGTACTATGTCGCCGCTACTGCGTGTAGTCGTCCTCTTGAGTCTGCTGGGCTTGGTACTATCGCAGTCATCCTCTTCTAACCAACCGGGGTGGCCCGAAGTCGTACCTGTCGCAGTTCGCTCTCCGTATTTCAGTTGCTGGCTGTTCACTTCCACGCAAAACACAGAAGGTACCTTCGCGCAATGGGCGCAATTCTGGGGCTATGTAAATGGAAATGATGTACGCAGTACTTCGAATGCATCTTGAGCTATTGAATAATAGCTTGCGTTAGCCAATTCTCGGCTGGGTTGGCCTAGTGAAGGTTGATAACGCAACTTACCAATGGTTGGGGGAACCCGGATTCACCCCAGCAAATCTCACGAATGTTCGACTTACACCAACGCGTACGATCTTCGAGATGCAAGCAGGACCCGTCAATCTCACTATAACATACCTGATGCCAATAGAAGTTCGCCCCAATCGGTTCAGCCCATGCTTCCTTCGTCTTACCGACTGTTTGTTCATATAGCCTTCTGACTGGGTTCAGCAATCTCTTCCCTTCTCCTATGTATCCTTGGAAGTGGCGTCCGCGGATGGATTTTCGCATGATGTAAATGCATACGCCGACATTAGCGGAGGTTCGTCTTGGAGGATTAGATGCTTCTATGAGCAAACTAAGCCTATGATGTTTTAGAATGGCTCTCGGGAAACCGCTCTGCTGAGATACAGTGGAGCACAGTCGTAGGCGATGACATTGTCTACCATGAGATCTCCTTGGCTTCACCGACACCATTCCAAGAGATCAACCAACAAGCAAATGATGGCGTCATGTATCATGCCGTCACCCAGGTAATCCGTTGCGTTCGAGTGCCCACCGAGTATTCGGTTCAAACCTGTGATTACAGGGACCCAATGTGACTTGGCAAACAGGACAAGACAAGGTCTGCCGTGGGCAGTTCAGTTCGACAGGTAATCTGACGAACAGCTTGGACACGAATTTCCGGCCACTTAGCACGTATGCCTTCTATCCTCAACTAATCGACATAATGTTCAACCTTCTGTAGTAATTTCCCTGTCTTTGCCTTCGCCGTTAGCCTTGGTCCAATTAAATCGACTGCTGCGCCCATAGTTTGGTCTCTTGGCTACGTTCGAAACCCAGCGATTCAACACTCGACTCCCAGTGGGGATACACAACTTCGTGCCCCGTTTTTCCTTACGCAATATTCCTCCGTGGTAGATGCCGTGAGTGTTATCTAAGCCTGTATATTGCAGATGACCTGAGTCTTGAGGCGCGCAGATGACCTCGTTCGTTATGAATTACCCTACAACAAGCCAGCGAGCTTCAGAATTCGATCAGAACCTCACGCAAGCTGCAACCAACATATCATCCCAGTATGCGGGCATACTGTCTCTCGCTCCTCGAGTCGCCTTCGGAGGACTCGACATAACTGTATCAAATGGCACGGACGGCCAGCTGAATGCCTCTGATGTCAAAACATTCATGAAAGATATGGGCAATTCCCGGTAGGTAGTCTTGACACACCATACGGAATCACCCTAATGTTTGATCGAGTGTCCTAGACGCGTCAATCCGGTAGAAGTGTTGTATCAAGCATTCCCGATGTATCTATACTTGAACGCCTCATTCGCAAAGTCGCTTCTTTCGCCTCTATTCGAATACCAGGACTCGGCATTGTACCATAATTCTTATGCAGCCAAGGATCTCGGTAAGTATACCACTCCTCGTGCTATCGTCGTTTGAATTACTTGATGACTCTCACTGTTCGATAAGGTACCAACTATCCTGTGGTGGCAGGTGACAATCAGACACATAATGAGGGCGTTGAGCGTGAGTCATACTTCCGACCGTATTCCTGGCCCTGACGAGCCCTGTGTAGAAACGGGAAACATGTTGATCATGACCCTCGCACATGCCAGAATTTCTGGAGATGGCTCGTTGATCAGCGAGCATGTATGTGCTGTTCGTGATAAATTCTGGAAACCACTCTCAAGATGGTTTTTCAGTATGGGCTTCTGAAAACCTGGGCTGACTATCTCATCAATAATACTCTTGCTCCGACCAATGATCAGTAAGATTCGACCATTCCTGTGGTAACATGGAAATCGTCTAAATCCTTGATGGACAGACAATCAGCCGATGGCGAGGGGATCGCCAATTCAACGAATCTGTCTGTCAAAGGCATAATTGCGATAAGAGCGATGTCAGAATTGAGCAGGGCTGTTGGCGACACTGACAGCGTCGAACTTTACTCTGTACGTGCCGTCTTCGTGCGGGCAGATATTTCCTTTGACAGGCTCACAGCGGCAAGCCTCGGCATTTATTGCTACATGGAAATCTCTGGCTCTTTCGTCGGATCAGCAGCATCTACTGCTGGATTACGGAGACTCCGACGCAACATGGTCACTGGCTTATAACCTGTACGCCGACCGATTGCTTGATCTCAATCTCGTCGACCCATCAGTGCGTCGCGACCCATTCGAGTTCCGATGTACCAGATGTTGACTCGTGTCTAGATCTACCAGAAACAGACAACGTTCTATCAGAGTATAGCTGGTATTATGCGCAGCGTGCTTCTCATGTGTCGCTTACTCACGAGCAATGTATTCCAGCCGGTCACGCATTCGGGCCTCCTCTTGACAGCAATCACACTGACGTCACAAACGCGGGTGGGTGTCTCGTATTTCCTGTACTGTCTTCCTGCGATAGTGACCAATTTTTAGCGTGGTTGTTATTCACCTCGGCGACTGCGTCGAACGAAACTCTCACGGAAACGCTTACGACGGCTGTGTGGAATCATATATTCAACCACGTCGATGGAGGGATACTTTCGACGACTTATGATCCCGTGCAAGGCCAGCTGTCGTCCGGTAGCGCTAGGTAGGTATATCCGCTCCGGATCCAACACCGGTAACTAAATTGTCAAATACTTTGAAAATCAAATACAGTCCAGGCAATGGCGCCATGTTTGCGCCTTTGGCACTCAGGTGAGTATCCCAATAGTGCACGAAATAGAAGCGCGGTAGACTAAGAAGCTGATAGCATGCAAAATACTACAATTTCTGTCTCTGCGCCGCTTTCCGCAACTTCCGGCACTGACCCATCGACCACAACGGGACCGCTCGATTCTGGTACTACGAAATCCAAGCACTTGGATGTGAGCGCAATAATTGGTGGTGTCATCGGTGGTGTCATCGGTGGTGTCTGTGCTCTTGGGCTGCTCATAACTGCATTGCTCGTCTGGCGACGCAAGTCTCGCCAGCCTGAGCAACTTGTAGTGGAGCCCTTCATACACAGAACACCGGTTCTTCCACCTTTACTTCATCCTCCTCCGCCTCTCCCCCAACAGCAGCCAGACTCAAAGGAGAGCATCGTCGGGTCATTGTCACCCCGTCCAGATTCTGGGGAACCTCCATCGACATTGCGTCGTAACCCAGACTCCATCACCCCCGCTTCATCGCAACCCACGGCGTCATCGAGGTCTCGATCAAATCGTTCTCGTGGCTCGCGCCCGTCCGGATCCAACTCTCGCTCGGACGTGCGAGAGCTGCGTGACGAGGTGGAGAACCTTCGGAGAGTGATGCAAGAATTGGGCGTCGACAGGTTGGCACCGCCTCCGGAGTACACGTCAGCTCGTGACTCGGTAACCTAGATCGACTTTTCTAGTATCATGTTCCAGAAGGCTCGCTCATTTTCTGTCCATTTGTACTATGGGTCGTGGCCCGTTCACCCGATTGCTGAAAACGAATACTTTATCGGGCGAGTATCGTGACGGATGATACATGAGTAGGCTGCTGGACACCATTCAGCTATCTTTTGAGAGAAATGTAATATTACAAGTCACATCTAGCGACATGACTGTACGGAAACTGTGTGAGTGAGGAGAGTGAATGAGCCATTTATGGAGGAACCGGCAGCATACCAGTGGAGACAAATTTGGCGGATTATGACGCCGGTAACGTTATGTCTCATGCCTGTGCCTCCATGGATATCTGACAGCCGTATCTGGGGAAGCGTTAGACATTGTGTACGGAGGCAATGCACACGAGGGATCTGCAATCAAGGTTTCGGTTTTCGCTCTTCCCTTATCGGGATGAGCATGCGCGGGGCGCCTAATGTGTATCGTAAGCGGCGCACCATGCGATTGCATCATGCTCCTCTCAATCAATCCACGCTCGCAAACCACATCGCTACCATCTTCACTTATGTCCACAGTCGAACCCAACGTCCAGTCGGAGGCAGGTCCCTCAAACCTCAAGAGAGAGCCAATTCTCCCCGAGAAGAAGCCGGCTGAACCGACTCTGATGAAAGCTGATGGTGGGCCGCAGGCGGAACAGTCAACAGCCACACCGTCAAAGAAACCGAAGAAAGTCAAGCAGAGAGCTGAGAATCCGTGCGTATTCCACACGGTCTTTGTCGCTGTAGATCTTGATTCCGTTATAGGAAAGTATACGGCGATATCCCTGGCTATCCAGTAGGATCGCGGTGGAAGTACCGACAGGAGATCAGCGATTGTGGTGTGCACCCCGGAATCATCGCAGGGATCTTTGGAGACAAGAACAATGGAGCATACAGCATCATCTTGGCGGAGGGCTACCCTGATGATGAGGACAATGGGTATACTTTGTGAGTCTCCAAAGCTCTGTAATCTCGCACATCACCTAATGTGCATCGGTAGCATTTACACCGGGTGTGGTGGGAGAGAGACGGGAGTAAGTGCTATCCACTGTCACCGCTCCAACTGCTCATTTGCGCTATCAAGAAACGTCTTGGGCCGCAAGTTATTGATCAATCCTTCGAGAACCCCAGAAATCTATCACTGAAGGTGATCTTCCTCCAATCTGTACCCTCTCTCGTGGCTCTGACGTTTGGGTCGCAGATGTCAACAGTGACACGCAATCCCGTACGTGTTATACGGAAGGCTACTCCAAAATCCGACTGGGCACCTGCAGAAGGGTATGCAGCTCATCCCCTTGCTCTACCAGCTTATCTAACTGAGTGCTAGGTTCCGTTACGATGGACTATACTATGTGGACGACGTGCGTCCCATATGAACACCCTTCTCACGACATTTGGCTGATTAAGCTATCGGCAGGCTTGGATGGAGACAGGAGCGAGCGGTCTCATGGTCTGCAGGTACCGGCTACGGGTACGTGCCTTACGTATTGCCCCAGCGTGAGGCAAGTGACCTAATGCTATCGTCATTAGAGGAAAGAAGGGCAGCCTCCACTCGCAAGGAAGGAGGGCTCCATCAATGTCAAGATACCCAAACCCCGGAAACGACGTACCCCCGAGCCGGGGTCCGTCGCGAGCTCTGACCGACCCATCAAGCGCAACAAGCCAGAGCCCCTCACGAGCAGTGCCCCACACGCTGGTCCCAGTCGTTCTGCCGATACTAAGCCTTCCATCCATGCCCTTGTCCCTAACCCGCTACCTACTCAGGCTCCCGACGTTGCTTCCGTGAATCGCGAAGCCAGCGCGGCCGAGCAGTCGTACTTCCTTGACCTTATGGCAGAAGATGACGAGGTTACGTTCGACGATGAGGAGAACGCATTCAGGCTCATGGAAGAGGGAATGAGGTACCAGAGCCCGCCCGCCTCGGACAAAACGGGCCCCGCAGATACGGACTCGCACGGGGAAGATGCTACCTTCACACCGTTCTCGGAACGACCCTTTACCGCCGATGAGGTCCACATTGTCAAGCCGGAGAATGAGATCGAGGAAGGCGCGTCAGTGGGGTCGCAGACGTCGCGATTGGCGGCGGAGGAGCTTGAATCTCAGCTGGGGCTCGCGCTTGAGAAGCCACCGGTCCCGGATCCAGCAATTGCAACTCGCGAATTTGCCGGCTATCTGGCCGCAACACAGGATACTCCGGCTGTACCGCGGAGCTCGACGAAGCTAATGCAGCCACTTCCAGCAGACAGAGTCCCTGCACTTGTGGGCGGAGGCGCCTCTCCTCTCGCGCAAGTTTCTGTTTCTCCTGGCGATACCCTTCCCCTGGCGAACGACATTCCTTCGAGTGACGATTTCCCACCTCCACCGACTTGGTACAAGTCCTCGCGCGGCAGAATGGTGCTACTCCCTCCTGCAAGAAACATCAACTTTGCACTCGACAATGTTACCAAATTTTCCGAGACCGAGAGGAATCCCACTACCACCACCACCACCGACTTTGACAATCTCCAGCTGATGTATCCCGAGGACGTGAGCCCCGTTGTATCTGACGACTATGACATCGAAGAAGGGGAAGTAGTTGACGAGGATGGAGAAGTCGTTATCGAGGATAGGAAGCCGGATGTTGGAAATGAGGCAATGGATATCGAAGACGGAGAGTTGGGCGTCGAGGACGGGGAGTTGACACAGACAGATATTTGAGTTGCGAGGACGCATTATGAGAGTACTGACATCTTCGTTCATCTACCGGTGTATCTTTTGAATATATGTACGGACGGGATTTTCACAAATAACCACGCACTCTAGAACAGCAATCCTTCTCTCGACCCCGACCTCGGCGCGAAAGCATGTCGGAGAGTAGAGAAACGACATAGATGACACAAGTTAATCGTAGGTAAAGCGACAAGGATGATACAATACGCAAGCCTCTCCAAAGGATTAACTCCGCCAGTACTGTGCCCAATCATGCATCCTATCCAGCACGACCGTGAACGGCGATATATCATTCAACAGCTTCCCGAAATGCTCTATCGCCTGCTCCTCGGTGAGGTCGAGCATGAACTTACCGAGCAGCTGCTCGTGCACGTCGCGGTGCTTGATGTGCGGGATCTGGGCGTCGACCATGAGGGCGACAAGATTTAGTAGCAGGTTTGCACTCTTGCGCAAGATTGAGAACGCGGTGAAGCAGAACTGCTGGAAGCGCGCATAGTGCACGCTCTGCAGCCCGCCCAGTGCGTCGACCATCTCCTTGCAGACCTTGACGGGTGGTGCAAGCGGCTTCGGGTCGCGCCCGAGGATGTAGCCGAAGTCGACTGAGGTGTATCAGAGTGAGCGGGACCGCAATTCGAGGGGTGAAAACGTACCGTGAAAGAAGTGCCCGTCGGGAGCCAGGAGCAGGTTGTCTAAGTGACGATCTCCGACGCCGAGGATATATGTCATGACACAGTAACCAGCTGGAGCACGAGTGTCAATCTCAACTTCAACAAGTGAGGGACGTACGTACCACAACTCCTGACAAAGGTATCGATGACACCTGGCTCGACACCATATGTCCCGACACTGCCCTCGTCCGGATGATGTGCTCTGAGATAGTTGAGCAATGTCCCATGCTCACTGACAATCCCCGAAATTGTCTTGCTGGGTATGTATTGCACCAAGCCCTGCGACGGTCCGGTCGCCAGCACATCATATGGGCTGACCTTCAAATCCAGATTCTCCTTCCTCAGCAGGCGGTCCATAAGCGTGAATAGCTGTATGACGAGCTGGTCTTGGCGCATATCATCGCCGTCCTTAAACATAACAGGGAACTCTGTGCCGTCCGCACACTGGAAGTACAGCAACATCGGGAACATGTTCGACTTGAACACGCTCGACTTGTCCGCGATGATTCCCGTAACCTCGATGCGCGCGTTGAGCGGGAGGGGGAGCGGCGGCGGCGGCATGGTGGCGAGCCCGTACTTCGGGTCCGCGAGGAAGGTGCGCAGCTTCTCGATCTTCCTCGGGCGTGGATCCTTCGACGTACGCAAATCTCGCGCGCGCTTCGCGAGTGTCTCAATCAGCTCGCCCTGCCGCCGCATCAGGTCCCGCCGTTCCACACCTCCTGGTGACTGCACCACACCAGTCAACGACACTCGTACAAAGGGGTTGGCTAAGACAGCGCACCTCGAGGATCTTGCTCATGAACTTGAAGTCTACCCGCGCGTACATCTTGCGCACTAGCCGGTCGTCGAGCGCGACCTCGACCATGAGATACCAGTGGAAGCGATTTCCAAGGATCGGGTTGTGCACCGCGCGATCGATCAGGAAGTCTGCTAGACCGCTGTCGTCGTGCGAGATAGCACTCGACGTCGATCGCGTCGACCGCTGGTCGCTTGCTGTACTCTCGAATTTGAGCGCCTGCACAAGCTGTAGCAGGTACAAGTGCAGCTCCTACATACAGTCAGCAAACTACTTCTATCATCCAAGAAAACGGCTTACATCGTCATCTGCCCGTTTGAGTTGCTTCACGGCGAACGCACGCACGCGGGAGTCAACAGTGTCCGGACCAAGCAGCTCGAGCGCGTCGTCGATTTCGATCTCTGTCCACTGCGAGAGCAGCTCTTCTACTGCTTGCTTCACTTCCGCGGGGTCTCGCCATGTAACTGACTTGAGGAACTTTGTGAGGCCACGCTTGTCTCGTGTCAGGTAGAAGCGGAACTTCCAGATGAGATCCTTCTCCTCTGACGTAAGAGGTTGACTAGGCGCGTAGTCGAGGATTTCCTGCGTGCGATGATGTTTAGGTCTCTGGGTACCCTAGGCAGTTGTGATGCTTACGGAGAGCTCATCCCTGATCTTAGCGTTTGGCTTGAGTTCCCGATCATATGGACTGCTTCGGTGGCTACGGATGAGCCTGCGATGTTTGTCCTCGACGGGGTTCTCGCGCGCAATGTCTGGGTCGACGATTGCCCACAGATGGGTGTCGTTCGCGAAGGTGGACTGTGAGGGTGGTACCGGTACGGCGGCCGGTGCGACCGCTGTCGAGGTAGATGGGAGACTCGATGCATCCTTCCGGTACTTCGGTCAAGCGCCCCATCATTGAGACAAATTCAACTTACCGGCTCGCTGAATATGACCGGGAAGTCGAACCTGGGCAGGTCAATGTACAGAAAGAGATTTTCTGACTTTTCTGTCTCCGCCTTCGAAGAGCGTCAGCACGTATGCGCTCAGATATAACGAAGCCGCTTACAGCGTGAATCTCCGCCATCTTGCGGAAGGCTAGCGCGTCGAGCCAGTCTGACTTTGGCATATCGCCGCGTTCGTACTTCTTTACAAGCTATATAAACGCGCGGTGAGCCCGGGTCAACGTCGGAACTCAGAGATCACTCACCTTCTCTAGTCTGCCCATCTCATCGCGCGTCCCGATCTTGCTCGGCGTACTTGTCTCATTCGACCCATCTGCCTCACGATCTGGCCACAGCAGCAGTCGATGCTTCCCTCTTCTAAGAGTCCTACCAGCCCATCAGTGATGAGGTTTCAAGCATGAGTCTTCATACAACATACCACTTCTTGCCAAACAACCGGAAGGTGGTCCCGCCAACGGGTATAGCTGAGCGCGGGCCTGCGATGTCCCATACCGTGAACGTGATTTGAGAGTCGAGCGGCAAATCGCAATAGCGTATTGGCAGTGTAATCCATTCATTCCATCTGTACAATCATTATACGGAGACGGCACCGTCAGACAAGTGAGGACGCACGTGTAGTCTTTCTTGAAGGCCTTGAAGGATGTGCGGAAAGGGATCGTCAATGGTTTGTTGTCTGCAATCAACTGACATGTCACGTAAAGGTCTGAGAACTCTCTTGGTTCGCGTTATAGGTAGACTAGACGTAGGGTAGCAAGTTACGCTTACGGTGACTGCTGCACCCCGTGGAAGCGCAGTTCGGGCTTCTCGAGCACTTCACTGAACGAGTGCGGTTTACGCGTCCCCTCAAGTTGCGATCTACATCGTGACATGTATTAGACAATACTGGTACGATTCGAGGTCGTAGGTATTCACATCCGAAATGTGACTGGAAGCTTGAGGTCGCTGAGCTTGGCAAAGGTGAAGTCGTCGCGGTTGTCCTTGTCCATGTTTGCTGACAATGGAAGAGGGTTACACTAAGAGGTACAATGGATTTCGAGATAAGAGCAGCTGCAAGGGGTATTCAAAGTCTTCAAGGTCGTTGGCGCATCAGCTATGGCGGCTGCGGTGAGTTGCAGCGGCGAGCACCAGGTTGTGAGCGCCAGGGGGCGACACACGCCCGATGCGGGCCGGTGGTTACCGACGGGGACGGACAAGGATGACTGACGGGCGTCCCGCATTCCATGATGCCACCTCCAGTCGAACGACCCCAACAGCCCCTCGCTCGCTTTCGTCGAACATCACCACCATGCGCTCTGTACTCGAGATCCCTGGGGCTGCGCTCAACGAACTTTCCGACGAGTCGAGGACGTGCATAGAGCGGCTGAGAGTACATCAGTCTGAAGACATCGACGTGTCCGTCAGTGCTTCTTCCGTCCGCTGATATTGCGCCAACGAACCAGCAGGTCAGGATATCCCCGCTCGAAGCTCGCAGCAGTTTTGGTGGTGCTGTATGAAAATGCGGGGGAGCTCAGAGTACTGTTGACGACGCGGTCGAAGCTGCTCCGCGCACATCCTGGGCAGACGGCTCTTCCAGGAGGCAAGGTAGACGTGACGGACGAGGATGTCGTACACACCGCGGTCTGTTGAGGTTCTCTAACCCTTGATCGTGATATTTATTGGACTGGCGATGCAGCGCAGAGAGGCCTTCGAAGAAGTCGCCCTGCCTCTGGACTGTCCGCATCTGCATACGGTCGCCATTATGCGGCCCTTCGTCTCTTCCAGCAAGCTCCTTGTAACTCCGGTAGTGACTGTCCTCACGGATTTGTCTGTCCTCGGACAACTCAAAGCCTCCGAAGGCGAGGTATCGTGCATATTCACACACCCGTTCGAGGCTGTCCTGGAGCCGGGGCTCTCTGCCAAGGAACCGCTTGTCCCCAAAGGCAGTACTGATTGGCCCTATGAACCAGAGTTTCATGTGCGTGGCCCCCGATTACGCTTTGTAAAAATGACCGAGCGTGGATTACAGTCGACGTCGGACGTGTCAACTCCATGGGGTAACAGCACCTATCGAATGCACCGCTTCCGCACGTCTGCCTCTCCGATCAAAGGTTTGACGTCCGATATTTTGGTCAGTCTCATTCCTTTCCAGATCCTACCTCAGTGGACTCATATTCTGCAGATATACATTGCAGAGGTCGCCTATGATAAGATGCCATCTTATGAGCGGTATGCGCATGGGCAACTCCGGACCTTCGGAGATGTTTTTCGTACTCTGGAAGAAGGCGTGCAGTCTGCCTTCGGTTCAGGCACGGCGACTCCTATGTCAGTGCCTGTCGGAAGGAGCGGTATCGTAACCGGTCACGTTACAGCGTAGGATATCCATTGTCACCAAGCTATCTGGGATCTTCCTTTTCCTGGTGACCTCTGGATGTTCGATATGTTTTGAAGGAAAATCAAGAAAGTACACCGTGGACAGGGCTATGCATACATACATTCAGCACCAGTTAATTGAGAAAGAAAATTCGATGTTCTATTTAGTCAAACATACGAACCTTGGAGTGCTTGATGAAACGATGAAACGCCACGAGCGCGACTTCGCGAATATGAGCGCGTTGTTGTGGTCTGTTGACGCGTGCCGCTCACATGACTCGACCGCCAAATACTCTGGGGCAGCCCTCTCCGGCTTTCGAAATACGCGGACATAGAACGGGATGCTCTCGCTGTGATATCCACCCACTACACCCTACGATGAGCTGAAGACACCCCTCGGCACTTGCACGAAAAAATGTCTCTGTTGTTCAAAAATCTCCGGATCCACCAGATCTTCGGCGCGAACACCGACGTCGGCAAGACCGTCCTCACTTCCGCGCTCGTGCGCGCGTCCGCGGCACTCGGCAAGGCAGTGTACTATCTCAAGCCTGTGAGCACTGGGCCGCTTGATGTAGCCGATGACGAGTGAGGATTATTGTCTCAGAGCGACAGTGTACGGGCTGACAATGTGCGGCGCTCGTGCCACTTGTGGCGACAAGGCATGTGAAGCGCTTTGCGGGAAGGTACAGGGAGAGCGTTGATGCTGCGTGCTTGTTCAGGTTCGATGAGCCTGTAAGCCCACATCTGGCTGCGCGACTTGCGCAGGAGCAGGGAAAGCGAGAGGTCAGGATGCATCTGTATGAGTGCTCTGTGCCGACTGATCGTGATCAACGCAGGTCACTGTGCCCTCGGACGAGACTTTCGCAAATGCGGTTGCACACCACATTCGGCAGTGCGCTACGCGGATGACGCGACCGAGTCATATGTATGTCGAGACGGCTGGAGGTGAGATTTCCAGCCCCTCGTGAGTGACAATACGTCGACATGGCCTGCCCTTTGCTGTTCGATATCACACTGAGACCGTAGCATGCTGACACGGGTGTGCAGGTGTCCACAGTCCCACATTGTCTGGAACGACGCAACTGGATAGCTATCGGCCTCTCTTCCTTCCGACCGTTCTGATTGGCGACTCGAAACTCGGCGGCATCTCCTCTACCATATCGTCTTATGAGTCCCTACTTCTGCGCGGTTATATTGTCGATGCCATTATGCTCTTCCGTGACGAGTATTACCGCAATTGGGAGTACCTGTCGCCTTATTTTGCGGAACGTGGCGTACACGTCGTAACTTTGGACCCTCCCCCGGAACGTCACGCTGACCGTGCTCAGGACGTTGAGCTAACGGACAAGTACTACGAACACATCGTGCCGTCAACTCAGCAAGGCGGGATCTTCGATGCTATCCAGCATCTGGACAATTGTCATGCACAGAGACTGACGGAACTCGAAACGATGCCTCGCCGAACGCTCGACACGATATGGTGGCCATTTGTGCAACACGGACTAGTAAAAAGCGAGGCGGACGTGAACGTCCTCGACAGCGCGTCTGGAGACTTCTTTTCGGTATACAACGGTCGACGTTCCTCCCCGTCAGCATCTCCTCCAGCGCTCTCCGCGCAGGGTAGCCCCAAGACCTCGCTCTTGGAACCACAGTTCGATGGTTCAGCCTCCTGGTGGACCCAAGCAGTCGGCCACGCGCATCCCGAGCTCGCGCTCGCCGCGGCGCGCGCTGCAGGGAGGTACGGTCACGTCATGTTTCCGCAGGGCACGCACCTGCCCGCACTCAAGCTCGCGGAACGGCTTGTCCACGACGGACCAGGCAAAGGATGGGCCTCCCGCGCGTTCTTCTCGGACGACGGCTCGACGGGCATGGAGGTCGCGCTGAAGATGGCGCTGCGGGCGTACACCGTCAAGCACGGGCTGGACAAGGCTGAAAGGAAGCACCTCGGGATTCTGGGCCTCAAGGGCAGCTACCACGGCGACACGATCGGCGCGATGGACGCTTGCGAAGAGGGTGTGTACACGTGCGAGTGGCACGAGGCGAAGGGCTTCTGGTTTGACCCGCCGACGGTCGCGATACGCAAGGGCAAGGCCGCGGTGTCGCTGCCCCCTGCGCTCGCAGAGCTCGCGGGCGCCGCAGATGCACAGGTCGACACGCGGTCACTCGCGCACACATACGACGTCGCGGCGCGCTTGCAAACGCCGCTCGCGGGGACGTACCGGGCGTACATCGAACGGACGCTGCAGAAGCTGAAGGAGAAGGGAGGCCCAACGATCGCTGCCCTCGTCCTGGAGCCGCTCGTCATGGGCGCTGGGGGCATGATCTTTGTCGACCCGCTTTTCCAGCGCGTGCTCATCGACGTCGTCCGTGGCACATATAGCAGCGTTCAGCCGCGCCCAGCCTCGCAGTGGGCGGGGCTCCCGGTCATCTTCGACGAGGTGTTCGTCGGGCTGTACCGCCTAGGGTTGCAGAGCACCGCCCCGCTACTCGGCACGCAGCCGGACATCGCAGTGAATGCGAAGATTCTCACAGGAGGCCTCGTCCCACTCGCGGTGACGATGGCGTCGGACTCCATCTTCCAGGCGTTCATGAGCGAGGCAAAAGTCGACGCGCTGCTCCATGGGCATAGCTACACGGCGTACCCGGTTGGGTGCGAGGTCGCGAATGCGACGCTGGAGATGATCGACAAGCTGGCGGAGTGCGAGGAGTGGAATGTTGCGCGTCACGCGTGGAAGGTCCCCGAGTCGCCCGACGCAAAGGACACGGCGGTATGGAGCTTCTGGGACCCGGAATTCGTGAATGCGGTCTCGCATTTGGATTCCGTCAATGAGGTCATGGCCTTTGGCACTGTTCTGTCGATCAAAGTAAAGGATACCTCGGGAGGTGAGTCTATGCAACGCGTGCTTGGGTACACATGCTGATGGAGCGTGGTGCAGGATATCAATCCCATTCAGCCCAAAAGATGCTCGAAAGCATCAAGACTGGCCTCGTCGAAGACAAGCTCTCCTCGGCACCAGGTGGTGCTCCCTTTGGAATCAACTACCGCACACTAGGTGACGTCGCGTACTTCATGCTAAGCCTGAACACTCCTGCACATACTGCGCGTTCAGTGGAGGAGAGGATCTGGTCAGCGATCAAAAACTGAAATATTCTATCCTTATATCACATCAAGTAGATATCACATACACTTCGCTACTTGGACTGAGACATTACCAAATGGTTTCAATGCCCGTTCGGAGATGTTTGTTTAATTGTCCGAACGCTCTTGTATCCCTGCAATACGCAATTACACTGCGGGGTGCGGGGAAGGGAGATAAGATAAGATGCATGCACGTCAACCCGATTTGGAGCCGGGTAATCTGGGGGAAAGTGGGTCGAGTCAATTCGAGTTGGAGTTTAAGTTGAAGTTCGAGTCAATCTTCAGCTTCATCCTCTACCACCATGTCCTTCGCCTCCCGCTCTGCCCAGGCTGTCCGCGCCGCTTCTCGTCGTGCAGCGACCAAGGCTGCTACAAGACCTGTGCAGGCCGCGTCGTACTCCCTCCTCGCCCGCAATGCGGCAGCGAAGGCTGCGCCCAGGGTTGCTACTGCTGTGAGTAATCGATTTCTCATCTCAGGAGGATTCTAGAAGACCCTCTTGGCCTTCTGCTCGACACGCAACGTAATGAGATGCTGACTATCCCCCGTAGCCCTCGCGCGGCATGAAGACGCTCGACTTCGCTGGCACCAAGGAGGTCGTGTACGAGCGGAGCGACTGGCCCCTCGCCAAGCTCCAGGACTACTTCAAGAACGACACCCTGGCCCTCATCGGCTACGGCTCACAGGGTCATGGTCAGGGTCTCAACGCGCGCGACAACGGCCTCAACGTGGTCGTCGGTGTCCGCGAGAACGGCGAGAGCTGGAAGCAGGCCATTGAGGATGGCTGGGTACGTGTCCTTGTTTCCTTGTCGCCACTTTCAAGTATCTCATGCAGTACTTTGGGTTTGTAGGTTCCCGGTGAGACCCTTTTCTCCATTGAGGAGGCGATCAACCGCGGCACGATCATCATGAACCTCCTCTCTGACGCCGCGCAGTCGCAGACGTGGCCGAAGATCGCGCCGCTGATCACCAAGGGCAAGACGCTGTACTTCTCGCACGGCTTCTCCGTCGTGTACAAGAATGACACGCACGTCGTGCCCCCGGCCGACGTCGACGTTATCCTCGTCGCGCCCAAGGGCTCCGGCCGCACCGTTCGCACGCTCTTCAAGGAGGGCCGCGGTATCAACTCGTCCGTCGCCGTCTGGCAGGACGTGACCGGCAAGGCTAAGGAGAAGGCCGTCGCCCTCGGTGTCGCCGTCGGCTCTGGCTACATGTACGACACGACCTTCGAGAAGGAGGTCTACTCGGACCTGTACGGCGAGCGTGGTGTGGTGCGTATACTGAGTTCTTAGGCTGAGTAAGAGGCTGACTCTCTGTTGTAGTTGATGGGTGCCATCCAGGGCCTGTTCTGTGCGCAGTACAAGGTCCTCCGCGCCAATGGTCACACCCCGTCTGAGGCGTTCAACGAGACCGTTGAGGAGGCGACTCAGTCGCTGTACCCCCTCATCGGCCAGTACGGGTAAGCTCGAATAAGCCAATATCCGGTAAGAGTACACGATGACTTACATGGGACGATAGTATGGACTACATGTACAACGCCTGCTCGACGACCGCCCGCCGTGGTGCCCTCGACTGGGCCAAGGTCTTCGAGGAGACGAACCTCCCCGTCTTCGAGAAGCTCTACCAGAGCGTCCGCGATGGTACCGAGACCCGCCGCTCACTGGAGTTCAACGGCCGCTCGACGTACCGCGAGGACCTCGCGAAGGAGCTCAAGGAGATTGACGAGCAGGAGATCTGGCGCGCTGGCAAGGTCGTCCGCTCCCTGCGCCCGGACAACCTGTCGTAAATTGATGGATAGACATGGAGGGATAGAGGAGGTGGAGGTGTCGGGCTCCAAAAGCATCACGATGCGTCCCTTGATCTATTGCACATATATTATACGTTGCTCTGGCCTGCCTATGGCAGGCCGCCAAAATAAACGGACTTTTGGATGGATCGGCCACTAACACGAAGGATATTTGAGAACTTAACTTGTGCAGATGGGGAGCCGCGTGTATGCGCTCTTCATGGATTGACAGTTGCATATGTATCTGCCCGGAATGCCGAACCCGCGCCCCCGCTCATGCCGGTCACAGCTGGCGAACTGGTTGTCGTGAAGGCGCAACTAGGAGCGGTACACTCGAGCACAGCATGCAGTGTGTAACGAGTGACTGCGCTGTGGCTTCGAAGACCACGAAAATCACGTACATCAGTAGACGGCCTGCGGCATCAGTTCGACACCCCAGCTTTGGGAAACTGACACTGGAGAGACCGAATGGGGGTGGCTCACGAGAGGATGCGAATGGGATAAACACGCTTACGGAAGCGTTATTGGCGGTCATAGCGCGTCAAATGCAGTTGCGCGCAGCTTGGAGGCTGTCCTCATCATCGCCACTAAATTTCTGACTTGTATCCACGCGTTGGCTCTGCCTGGTTCTGTATCCTAGTTCATCTTCAGCCCGGTCTCGATCCAAATTCCCTCTGCGTTGCAACCTTCACGAACCGTCCACGACCTGTGCTACGCCTGCAACACACGAGACGCACCCCCCACGACCCTCTCGACGATCTTCACTCGGAACAAACGTTTCGGAAACATTTAGAAGTTCCGGATACATATCGGACACGCATTCACCTTGCGTCTTTGTGATACAAGATGCCGCTGATAGACACCTTACAAGACTTCGCCCACAAGGTCCTCCCCGAGAAGCGACCATCGTTGCCAATGCAGGCACCTATGTCAGGTGGAGTTGGGAGCGGAGGGATGGTTCCCTTCGACGACGATGTACGTGCATTTCGCTCTGTCTGTCTGCCATGACCTTCGCCATATTTCGAGTAGCAACGGGTTGCAGGGCTACTAACGCTCATGCATTCATGAGCTCCAATTACGTAATGTTGGAATTCGTGCACTTGCTCTCGACCGCGTCCGTATGTCCCCCGCTGGATGGCAGACGCGACTACGACGGCGGGGTATCTTGTATTACTGCTCTTCGTTCCGTTGCTGTCGACAATATGTCTTTGGGTGCCGTCTGCTGTGCTCCTGCTCGAACATGCGCTGACCGCCCGTGCAGATGATCGTCTCTAAACCCGCTATCATCTTCCACGCGTCACAGGCGTTCTTCAGTTTCCTCGCGATGTGCTGCTTTGCGAGCGTCGCTAGCTTCCAGCAGAAGTGGCACATTGGCCCGTGTACGTATTTCGTTGCTTATGATTGGACGAGACCCGCTGAACCCCTCGCCTGCAGCGGGTCTGTCGGGCTTCGCAGTGTTCATCTCTGTCGTTGGGATCATCCTGCCGCTCTTCATGCTATTTGTGCCTGTTGTATACGAGAAGTACAACAAGGGTGCACGGCTTGCGCGTGCTATGAAGGAAGTACGCGTGGGCTTCATCTTGGTAGGCACGGGAACAACGCTCAGTCTCCTGATCGCGTTAGTCACCTGCCACGATCTTCGCCTCGCATCTTTCACTGAACTGTACACAGCTTCATTACTACAATCTCGGCATGGACTGAAGCTGGGTGCAAGAATGCGGACAATGATCCGCACGCAAGCCTGGGTGACTCCTACAAGACGGGCCTCTCCAATTGGTGCAGCACGAAGAAGGCTGGTGCAGTGTTCTTCTGGCTGGGAACCAGTATGTTGAATATCCCCCTTTGTTACGAAATGTCTCTGATCGGTCTTCAGTCTTCTGGTTTGCATCGTTGACCCTTGCTGTGCTCGATTGGCGGAATGGCAAGTCCTCCCGCCCACGTGACCCGCCTTTCGTCCCTCCTGCAGAAGGCTACGCACCCACTGAGGCCGGAGACTACGAGACAGAGTATGGCGACACTGAGTCGCAATACCACATGGACGCCAAGCGCCAGTCGAGCATCCCCGACTCGGTGCCCTACTCTGATCCACAGCGCCAAACCAGCGTCCCCTCTATCCCCGCCCCCCCGTCCAACCCTATCCCGTCGTATGCGCCGCGTCCAAGTATAGACGCGTATGGCGCATTCTCCGACCCTGCACCTACGGGCTTCGCGCCCAGCCTCACTGCGGAGGACGAGCCTGGCCCGCGCGTGAGCAGGACGATGCAGTATGCAGACCCGTATGCGGCTGTCCGCGCATCCATTGCTGGCTCAACTGCACCGCCTGCAATCCCGCCGCCGTCAGGCCCACCCAGCTACAGCTATGGAGCATACCCCTAGAGCGACCCAGATCGAGCGAGTAGGGGCGGCGTGGTCCAGACATGGATGAGTTACGGACCGTGATATTTGCTTAATTTATGGCATCTGCTGCTGTTCATCAGACTACCTATGTAGGGTACATCTATCTTGTACTGTATACATACGTGCACGACTCGAATGCTTAGTACGACGTACTGATGTTTCACATTGCGAGGGCGGAGGCGACTTGAACAAGACGCGGAACTTGATGCGCGCGCGTGGACGCGTTGTTTGTTCTTGTTTGCTAAGCAACCTCGTCCTCGACATCGATGGTAAAATCCGCAGACGAGCGTGAGCACGCACGGGCAGCGGGCTCTGTTATACAATCTAGGCGCAGACGGCACAGGGAAGACCAACCTGAAGACGAGGAAATCCGGGGACGCAACGTCGGACGGGAAGACGAGCGCGGAAACAGAAGAAGTGTGCGGTCGCGGTCGCGGGTTGCGGATACATCTGTATCCTCGCGGCGTGCAGAACTGCGCACGGAAACGCCGCAGAATCTTGATGAAGATGACCAAGAACATATTATGGAACCGAAGGAGGAACGGAAGAGGGGCCGGAAGGAACGTGCGGGACAACAATCTGCAGAGCCACCCGCGCAGGAGCGGCCACAGTCGAGAGGCCTTTTCGCGAATGTCCTCAGTGCGGTGACCCGCGAGGTGCGCTCGTTTGTCGTCACAGCTGCTACTGGGAACCCTCCGCCGCCTCCGGCACCGCAGGCTCCGCCTTCGTCGGCGAAGGTGAGCTGAAATGCTTCTGTGGCTCGGTTGCTAAGTGCTCAGGACCATCGCGGACGCAGGCTGCATGCAGGTCTGCCTCAAAACCGAGACCGGCACCCGTACTGGAGACCAATGAGCAGGCACAGCTGGTACGGAAGAGGGTGCGGAAGGCGGATGGCGACTCGTCCGCAGGAGAGAGTGGTGATGAGAGTGCAGGAAGGAGCGGTCGAAGACGTGAAGTCACACGAAAACGGCGCCCTGCACCTGATATAAACGCAGATAGGTCGAGTGACTTCGTAGAAGGTGTGTGCCTACTTGATAACGAGGTAACGAAGGTGAAGTTGACCTTCAATGGCCCAGGCTCGTCATCTATGAGATCAAAACGTGCACGCAATGTGGCCCATGAGCCATCTCAGCAATTGCGCGCCGATAGGTCTCGTTCATCAACTCCAGAACCAACAAGTGAACATGAAGAACGTAAGTGTAACCCCCGTAGCGATGGACGGGCTGAGCGTAACACGTATGATTTGTAGGCTTGCACTCCCCCACGCCGTCTCCGCCCCCGTCCTCCCCGCCACAACCCACTCCATTCCGCCGACCAGCGACGATGCCTGGCTCACTCTTCCCTCGTTCCGCGTCCCTGCAACCTTCAGAGCCCCCTTCACCTGAAGAGATAGCACGACGTGTTCGCTTCGTACCTGCTGTAGAAGGCAGAAGTACTGGCGGTCCAGAACAGCGCAAGCCCCGTAGTCGAAGCAATCTCCGCGAAATTGCCACTATACAAGAGGAACAACCCGATGATGAGCATACAGGCTCTCCTGCGAACCACGATGCCCCGGATAGTGCACAGCAAGAGCAATCTCACGAGAGATCAAGATCACCCGGCGATGCAAAGCCTCCTCTGAAGGAAACTTCTGCCGAGCTCTCCGTTGGTCAAATGTCGGACAGAGCACGGGGGAAGCAGCGTGCGACTGCCCAGGATCCCGACACGTCTTCCGAGTTGCGTGTGAGAGGGAAGGAAAGCGAGCTGCGCGCGGCACGTGAAGCACATGCTCGCATCCTGCCTACAGCGGATGAGGAGGAGCGAGAGCGCGACAAGCTGCGCATTAACTTCCTCGAAGAGGAGGTCGAGCGACTGAGGGCGCAGGTATGTGTGCTTGGATTGGATGCAACCCTTGGCTGACCTCAACCTGTATAGTTGGCTGCGGCGAAAGCCAGGCGCACTACGCCTGCGCATTCTGGTGCAGGGCCGCCGCTGGCTCCCCCACCACCCCCACCACCTCCCCCGACCTTTGCGGTTCCCAAGCTGCCTGGCCCTGGGAAACGCCCGCTGTCAGCTCAAGCGGCCAGGAACACCGCCTCCTTTTTACAATCTGCACGCTCGCTGCTGAAGCCAACCGCACCGCCCGTCGAGGCCCCCATCAACGGACCGGCGCGCACGCGCAAGTCGATTCAGCCTACTGTCAATGTTCCAACGGACAAGATGGCCGCGTTCTTGACCGAAGTGAAGAACGTGCGGCTGAGGAAGGTCAGCGGAGGCGCGAACACGCTCGGTACGAGTGCTGGGAGCGGGGGCAACCTAATGAGGAGCGCGAGCGATGCGTCTCGCTCGAGATTCGCCGCTGGAGAGCATTCTTTCGATGCCGGTGCTGCACGATATGGTGACCACTCGTTCACCCTTGGTACTGCACGAATCGGCGAGAAGAGGAAGCGTACCGACTTTGCGGGCGATATCAGCGTGGATGGTCCAGAGCGCAGCAGGCGTCGATTCTCTGGCTTCACTCTAACCGAACTATCACGCCCAGGTTCTAGTTCTGGACTTACCGCCGGAGCCGCTTCTGCCTCCAACTCGTCGAACTCTTCCCAGGATTCGCAGGGTTCTGGTTCATCCGGGCCATTTGCCTTCACGAGAGACTTTCGACAGTCTCACGCTTGGCCCTCAATCGCAAGGACCGAAACGGACCTCACCACACCGTCGTTGTGCTCGGATCACGAACCTGAGGCTGCGCGAGGGGCCGCTGCCGACAACTCTCGTGAACAGGGTACCGAGAGCCAAGAGTCATTGCGTACCCCGCCTGCCATCGAGATGCCCCATGGACACGCGGGGCATGTACAGGAGATTATCGATGTCGATGCCGAGCCCGACTCGGAGCCTTCCCGGCGCGTCACACACGTCCCGGAGATCGACCTGCGCGCAATAGATGCTGAGAAGCGTCACGAAGACGCGTTTGCACGCCGGAAGCCCACGTCACCTCTGCCCATGGATACGCCGCGGAAGCCGCTTCCCCCAGCGCGTGCGCGACGAGCCAGGGAGGTGACCAGCGCAGCCGATGCTCAGAAGCCGTGGAAGGAGGACCGACCTGTGCGAGACACAAGACAAGACGGGGAGAGGACCTCCAGGGGGTCATCTGACCACCCAGTGGACGTGTCTGATGCAGAGTCTGATGATCCACTCACGTCCTATTCGCCTTTACCATTGACACAAGCGCCACCAAGGCAAGCAGAACGTGCGAAGGCCACCACGCAGCAGAGTCGGATAGCCAAAGCGACTGAGCGGAGAGGAGGTTCCCGACAAGTGGCTGAGACAAATGCGACTACCAGCGAGGGTGCAGGCACGTCGAGCGCCGTGCGCAGGCGCAGGACGCTTGACGAAGAGTTGCAGCGTGCTGGTGATGCGCTATGGGCCGAACCAGAGGACACAGTCGACGGAGTTCACGCAGAGGAAGAGAATGGTGAGCTCGTGGGCGTTGGGACAAAGAGCAAGAAAGCAGGCTTCCTGGCAGGCGGCGGCGCGAGTGGCATTCCTGTCTTCATGGGCGTAGGCTACGTGCGTGGAGCAGAGGACAGCAGGGAGGACCGCCGGCAACAGAATAATACAAACACGCGACGGTCAAAAAGCAGGATGGGGGGAGATTGATAGTGCATCATGACTCATTAATATGTCAGCTTCTGCGAATCTCTTGCGTTGTCCTTTCATCTTCCTCTATCTTATCGGATATGTACCGGAATGTTTTGTAGCAGTAGCGCATTCCTTTCCCCGTGATCACTGTGATGACATGAGTTCGACCCTGTACAGATTCTACGAGCGTTCTTTGTGTGCACACAGACCCTTCCATGTATCGTGCGACATGTTGGACACTGACAACGGCAACGATAGGGCAGTCCGTCGTTGCTCATCGCACTACGATTCAGCCATCGATTTAAAGCTACCAGACGAAAGCCGAGAGCAAGACCAGCTCCAGCTGCAAGCAACATCCCTAATACAGGACACGCATGAGTGCGGAGGGTGTACGTATCAGATTACACCGATAATAGGTCATAACACCTGGTAGTAAAAGGACCCTGTCAGACTTCGGGTACCCGCCCCGTGGTCGTATCTACTGCATCATACAGAACGCGATGCGTGATATTTTTGCACTCCCTCGCCATTTCCAGCGGCAATAACGTGTAGCTATGTGCGCGAATGGCGGGCAAGGGCAGCCAGTCGAGGGGCATCCGGCGCACATCGTCCATACGTCTGATCTCCCGAGTCGTTGCCTCTGTCTCCTGCGCTTCCCGCACAGTCTGGGCTTGTTGCTCCTCCAGCACTGCGACTGTTGTATCCGCTGTGGCCCCCGAGGTCGCGGCGAGTTCGTCGTCGGTGTAGCAATTCGCGGTGCAAGCTGATGCGTGATCTTTCGGCTTGCACTTGCGCCGCAGGAGAGAGAGAGGATCGATCTTGCGAAGGAAATTGTGCGTCGACCGCCCAAAACTGGGGGGCGGCGAGTGTAGGTGCTTGTGTCGTGGCGAAGGTGTACAGAAAGGATCGAAACGAACATGGTAATCGCTCTGCGATCCCGAGGAATCAGAAAGGGAGGCGGAGCCACTGCTTGACATTGTCTCGAGGGAATGAAGGAGCTTGTATCGTGCGCCTGCGCAGAGGTGAAGTTCGTGGCGAACGACAGAGGATGACGTACGAAATCAAGTGTGTATTCAAGTTCCACCCGCCGGTCAACGTGATGCGTTTAAATTTGACCCACAGGAAGGAACACGTTGCATTAGGGTTTCAATTCAATACAATTGCATTTCTGTCCAGGCACGAAATATATGCGGCGTGCGCGATCCATTGCCATTGTCCATAACTTAATGATACAGGTGGTCTGCGGAAAAATACTAACAGCTAAGCACAGAGCCATCCAAGGAATCCGAAAGGCACATACACATGTAAGCCACGCACTAGTATTCCTCAATCTCTTTTCGTGCGCTCGACCAAGCTCTGCCCGTAGACGATCTCATCCACTTCCTCTTTCTTTCCCCACAACTTGAGCCAGAGCCCCCACACAGGGGTCAAGAACGGCACAAACATCGCCACGCGGGACTGATACGCCTTATATGCCTCAGGATATTTGGAAAGCGAGATACTCTCCGTGAAGATTGTCGACGAGAAGAACAGCGTGCAGAGTACGACTGCGGGCGCGAGGGGCCAGATCGGCGTCATAGACGTGGGCGGCAAATCGTATTTGGGGGACTCCGGGGCGACGAGTGGCATCAAGTTGATGATGATCTATCAAGATGGATTGAGTATATGCAGACGGGGCAGTGCGAGATGAAAACACACACCCAGAACGTTTGCTCGCAGAGGAAGTTCGGGTGGCGGGACCACGCCCACAGGCCGCGGGTGCAGAACCCGCGCTGCACGTCGCGTTGGGTCCAGTTAATTTTTGCACCGGGCCATTGAGTGTTCGGGTCCACGCCGTCGTGCTTAAAGCTCTGGTAGGAGTACTGCTGATTATCCGAGATGAATTCGAGTGCGATGATGACCAATGCAGAGGTGCCGAGTATGTAGTCGGAGGTGCTAAGACGTTCGGGCTGCTGCAGCGCGGCGATGTGGGTGGGCAGGCCAAGGAGGAAGAGGATGATATTTTGAATGAGAGCTACGCATCATCAAGGAACTGCTCTACAGGCAGGCGAACTAGTGCGACATACCGATGAACGTAAAATTGAAGATCTCGAAGAACCATCGTGGGACCTGCTTCCGGAAGATCGCCCAACGGTAGTCTTCGTCATGGCTGCATTCGAATTATCAGTAACATGGTGGCATTGAAAAAGGGTTGTTACAGCTCACAAAGCGAACAGCCCTCTTCTCCATGTGTTGTATGACAGCCTAGATTAGCGCGATAAGGGACTTGCAGCACTCGAGCAAACGCAAGTCTAACCTGAACATCCAGGTAGTCTGCCCAAGGATGGTCAATGCAAGCCTTCCTCAAGTCACACATGACGCACCACTAGAGCAAACATCAACAACGCTCTCGGACTATACTTCTGCGTGAAAGCAGGGTCGACGGTGTCGGGTGTATATGGCCATAGGGGTAAGAATGATTCTTTCGGCCACAATGGTAGCAGCGCATAGTACGCAGTGTATATCGTCGGCATGAATGTCCATATTCTGTCCACCTGCGAACAGTTACTGGTGATCACGGAGAGGGCATAGGACGTGAGCGTAGTCCACACGCAGATCTTGACTGGCCATCTGAAGATGCCGCGTAGTAAACCGTAGACGGGTACTGGTGCCATTTGTTCGATGCTCAGGAATAATAATCTGGAAATCGTTCAAGCGTTCAGACAAGTTTCTCCCCGTAGTAAAACGAGGAATGGATAGACAGGGATGGTTGATGAACAAGCCGTCGGCGACAACGTTGGGAACGACGTTGGGTCCCCGCAGCAGCACGTGGAAATGTGGAGGCGCCCTGTTTGTCCGTATTTGGTCTCGGCGGCAAGACTGACCAAGACATTGAGCTCGCCGTCGTCCGCGACCACGAACACTACTGTATAGTCCTCAAGCCCGTTGTCTTCTCACCCATCCTCTTGTGAATCATGGCGACCTCTGTGCTAATCTCCACCTTCCATCCTTTCCCGACTCTCGCCTTCACAGTCCCGGAAGACACCACCATCGCTGACCTCTACGATATCCTCGATGAGCGTTACCCTACTCTGCCGTCTGACCTGCTTCTTTCGCCACACCGTGGTATCGCACCACCGCCGTCTGTTCTCGTATCAAGTCTTTTCGCCGACAACGAAGACAATGAAGACGAAAGCGTCCCTCTGGTTAGTCTGCGCCTTGTGCCGAGGTTGCTCGGCGGCAAGGGCGGGTTCGGTTCGCAGCTGCGTGCAGCGGGCGGTCGCATGAGCAGCCAGAAGACCAGCAACAACGACTCGTGCCGAGACCTGAGCGGTCGGAGACTCAGTACAATCAAGGAGGCTAAGCGGTATGTGCGAGCATCGTGATCGTCTTGCCGTCCTCTCACAATCCTGATGTAGCCTAGCGGAGTACATTGAAAGTGAGCCAACGCGTAAGAAGGCCGCACAGGAAGCCAAGCGTGCAAAGCTCGAGGCTTTAGAGAAGAAGCTTGGCATTGTTGAAGGTGCCGGCCCCTCCGAGCCTCTTGCGGGTAAGAAGCATCGCTTCGATGACACCGAGTACCTCGAGCAGAAGGAGGAGATCGTCGAGAACGTCAAGAGCGCTGTTGTAGCAGGTATGAGTCTGTTTCCTTGATCTGTGGCATGTCCGCTGACCTATATCTGCAGGTCTCCTGAAGAAGAGAAAGAAGGCTAAGACGACTCACAGCCCTCCTACCGAGAACGAGAAGAAGGCAGGATCCTCTGCTATTGGGACAGCAGTTGCAGCCGCGTCGTCAACGGCGTCTGCTGCAAGCACCGCTGTAGCAGCTGCCTCATCGGCCGCTACGGACGCCGCTACTACCATCTCGGAGAAGATTCTTGAGTCGCCCGCGGCCCCTTCCGTCGTCATTGCTGCCTCTGCCGCCGCCGGATTGGCGAGTGCTTGATTATTTTGTACTATATGCATTGATACTTGTATTACTATCTCATCATTACAACTCGGATCATTCACATGGCAGCTCTTCACTAGCGTCATCCTGCAATTCGTGAATAGACGTGAAGATACTTGGATAGCAAGACAAAATGCCTATCGAGACGGGGTATTACTCTCATGCACTAACTTCTCAGGATAAGATGACAACAAGACTTGGCAAGATCGTGTCCTCTTTTGTATCAACCTAGGCTAGACTGCGATTTTCTTTGCCAGGCGTCTTGGGTTCCTTCTGTTGTACACAGGATCAACATCTAGTTCGTATCCTCCGGATCTATCTGCTCACCTTCCATCGCATACTGTCGAGCCGCCTCCCGCCAAAGAAGCTCAAACCACCCTTGATCTTCTCCGGTGACACCTTCTTGCACGGAGTCCTAATGGATGCATTGGTTACGTCGCCTCCTGAAGTTTCGCTGCACTTGAAGCTCGTCGCTGTTCTGGCGAGCTGTGGCATCTCCGGCGTTCGCGGACTGGATGCATCCTTAGGGATCGCCAACGCAGCGCGCAGTTCCTGGTTCTCCCTCTGCAATGCTTGGAACTGCGCGGTGATGGCCTTGCACATGACCGACAGGGCGTCGCGGTCAGCGGCCATCGCATCGTACTTCAACTTCGTGTCGTCGCGCTCCTTGACAAGGGTCCCCTTCTCCGCCTCCGCCCGGCTCAGGCGCTCTTGCTTTTCCGCAAGCTCATTCTCTAGCGCCCGCGCCTCCTTCACCATCGTCTCGACCTGCTCCTGCACCATCGCCTCAAACCTGAAACGCTGCCCCCTCTCCAGCTCCGTCTCCGCCTTGAACTCTTCGCGCGCCTGCTCGAGCTGCGCTCCCGCCTCCTGGATCTTGGTGAGCAGCGTGTCCCGCTCCTCGCGCAGGGCGTCCCTCTCGCGCGCAAGCGTCATCTTCTCCTCGTTGAAGCACGCGTTGAGCTCCGCCCGTGCGTCGCGCTCCGAGCGCAGCTGCACCTGGAAAGACTGCACGTTGGCCTCAGCCGCTTGGAGGCCAGCCGCCTGCTCGTGGTTCTCGTCCTGCAGCGTCATGAGCGCGCGCAGGATGTCGCTCTTTGCGCTGCGCTCCTGCGCGAGCAGCGCAGCAGTCTGTCGCAAGTCGTACTTTGCGCTGCGCTCCTGCGCGAGCAGCGCAGCAGTCTGTCGCAAGTCGTACTTTGCGTCATCGAGCTGCTCTTTCAGGCCGCGGCCGGAGCCGGGGCTGGGACTAGTGCTGCGGATGGGAAGAGGGGTGGAGATTATGTCTTTCGTGATTCGGGCCACGGATGGCGGGAATGGAGGCAGTGGTGGGATCTTCTCCTGGTCTTGTCGCCGCGGGATTCGGGAGATCGGTGTAGTTCTGGGCCTGTATGTTCCAGAGTGCATACTATGCAGTGAGAGGCTGCGCTTCGGGGCTGCCAGCCGGGATGGTGGCGGGAGCTTGACAAATTCACATTGGTCTTGAGATTGGAAACCCTCCGCGTCGCTGATGTTGGGAGCATCGGACAAGCCAGGGGATTCGGCTGACTTCTTGAGTTCGGAGACAGTGCCGGGGTCCCGTTGGATGGTCTGAGAGCGGAAGAACCGCTTGCTCACCTGGGAAATACGAGGGGTCAACTGTGTATAATGGAAGTTGTCCTCTTACCACTCACAGTGCGCGGGATGTCCGGCTGGCTCCTCGAACGGGGAAGGGCTGCAGGATCTGTCATCCTTCTGGCGCTCTCAGTGATGAAGAAGGCCAGAGATTGCACTTCTGCATTTCCGTCTTACAGTATTGACCATATTGTCTGTCTGAGGGCTGACTCGATCTCATGGGCAGTCAGCCTCTTCAACTGGGTTACTTCCGCAGCAGAGTCGTATTTAAAGAAGCGTAAACAGTTATATGACAAGTTCCGTGGTTGGTTCCGTCCTGTACTCTCGACGGAACTGGTGGCATTGGCATAGACTGTTTCTCGACGCGATCACGTGACGAACGCGTCGGTGGCACTACACAATGCACGTAGCTCGACTGAAGTTAGTGACTCGCTCGAGTGATTTGCATGCGACAGGTGCCTTGCGGTCGAATGTGAAACTGGGGTCCCTTGATAATCAAATATTTACTTCTATCCTAGAGCTTACAATCCGAATCGCTGCTCAAGGTACAAAACGGTACAGCCCGCCGAACAGGACACAGGAAACACAGCTTCCTCGCCCTTTTGTTTCATGCATAGGTACACCTTAAAAACCATCGCAAAAGGACTGAACCTTTCCTGATCTCTTCCAAACCGGGTGGAGTGGAGTTCGAACGGAGAAGGCGTGTTGTAACGACTGGACAAATTCAAGACGTTTTTGGCGGGAGTCCATGTCGTAGATAGATCTCGAGGACAGATGTCGCAGGGTCTGTCAGCCTAATCTGTGATACTCTGCGGATGCCCAGAAACTTGAAGGCGGGCATTTTTTGGCTTGCCTGCCCGCCGAGAGAGTGGATGTGCAATCCTAGCCAAAGCATGCTGTAGTATGCTGGATCGAAATCATGCCGATAGGTGATCGCGGGATGGGATAGATTACCGTTATGATGTCGGAGACTATGCACGGAGTCCGACATCCCGCGTAGCTACTGCCAGGTGAATTCAGTCCTGGTGGATCAGCTCGAGCCCCAAAGGTAGTATCAGGTAGCGCTGAGTTCGACTGCTGAACGAATGGGCGCTCGAGCACGGCTGCGTATCCTGTGATAATCGATAACACACAAGGTTCTTTGCCTTGGACGCGCAGTCTAGCATATAGCATCACCTCAACAAGCCCCTTGAAAAGACTGCCCCCTACTCTTCCTCTGTAACTTGTCATCATCGTCTCACGCATAATCGCATCAGTAGACGTTCGCATGTAACCATTGTAAGCTAGTAGCTAGTGCTTTGCACGGGTCTACCCCCGGGTGCCAGCGCTATGACCCGTACCCGTACCCGCGGAGGGTATAGACCCGTGAGCACGGGTACGGGTACGTGAAGCGCTGGTCCGGGGGTGACCAAGCGCCCTCTAGGACACTGCTGCGGTGTCAAAAATGGTACGGAGAGTATGCGGGAACCCTGGTATGGCTCCCACATGCTCGAATTCGTTCCCAAAGCGCTTTTTTGGGCGCGTTGGCCGTACCCGCAGGGTTCACGGGTACTAGCACAACGACCCGTACCCGTACCCTCACGGGTAAGGGTACCCAACCCGCACGGGTTACCCTTACCCGTGCAAAGCACTATAAGCTACCTTATGAGTATGCTGAGTACGCCTCATGTATTGCCCACAGATGGATGTTTTTAATCAAATAACAATTGATCCTTCCTTACGGATCGCCAATAATCTTACATATGAGCTCTGCGATAACGTCGAGTCAGCGGTCTGCCGTCATCTGCCGCAGC